>JAYMFT010079676.1:0-14331 GCA_038088735.1 Panulirus argus | reverse complement strand
GACAGGATATCTCAATGGGGTACACAAAATCTTGTTAAGTTTAATGCCTCCAAGACCCAATTTCTACCCATCTCTCTCCCAAAAACTCCTCACAACTCTCGTCTCTTCTTTGACAGTTTTGTAATTCCACCTCTTGACTCATTGAACATGCTTGGTATTACTGTAACATCCACTCTTTCTTGGAAACCCCACTTTATGGGAATAGCTAAGTTTGCTACTAAGAAACTGGGTGTCCTGTTTAGATATTGAAATTTCTCTTATGAACAGTTGATGTGTTTATACAAGGGATTGATTTATCCTTGTATGAAGTACTGCTCTCACATTTCGGGTGGTTGTAGCTCTGTATCCTTACTTGACAGACTTGAGTCGAAAGCGATCCGATTTATAAACTGTCCCAGGCTAACTTCCAAACTTGACCCCCTTGCCCTATGCCGAAGTGTTGGTTCACTTTCCCTCTTTTATGGGTATTACTGTAGTTTTTACTCCCAAGAGCTGGCTGCTTGTGTGCCTCCACCACTAACTAGTCCATGCAATAATCGGCGAGCTGTTGCGTTGCATGATTATTTTTTGGCAATCGGCAATGCAAGGGTGGGTCATTTTGATACCTGCTTCTTTCCCTATATGTCGAAGCTTTGGAACTCTCCACCTTCTCATGTTTTCCTAATAACTGTAACCTGGCACATTTCAAAAGACAGGTCTTTCACTTTCTCAAAGATTTGTAAATACTTTCCCTTCTTTTCTTTTTCCATTTCATAATTCTCTCTACATTTCAGTTAAGGCCCGGCCTTGATGTGGACTCTTGTCTGTGACTGGAGCCTTCAACATAAAAAGAAATACTTTTACACCTTTTCACAAGCTCCTTTCTTTTACTCTCACCAGTCATTCCATTCACATTCAGCACCATCACCCTCATATCACCTTTCACACAACATCTCTGTCAACCTTGTTATATGCCTTCTCAGGTGTTCTGGACTCTGCTTGCTTGAGGTTACTCTGTATATAAAAAAGTCAACCTTGGCAAGGCTGTGTCATTGAAAGTACATTCTCATCAAAGAACATCTCACTCCATAGGAGTCTGCATTTCCCTGCTACTGAAACCAGTGCAGTCTTGGACTGCAGGAGCCTTTAGAAAGATCCTTGGTAACACTTGAAGTCTTTCATAGAAATTTTTCCTAGGGTAATTATAATTAGAATGACTGATATCTCCAGCTCCATAAATGCTGCATACAGACCCTTTTGTTTCTCTAAGTATTTCTTACACACATTCTTTAAAGCAAGCACCTGATCTACATTTCCTCTACCACTCCTGAAACCTCATTGTTCCTCCCCAGTCTGATGCTCTCTGCATTCCTCCAGCCTCTTAATCACCACTCTTTCATACAATTTACCAGATACATTCAACAAACTTACATCTATGACACTCGCCTCTTTCCCCCTTGCCTTTAAACAGTGCATTCTGCTAGTCCTCAGGAACTAAACCCATGATCCATACATATATTGAAATTCCTAAGCAGCCAATCTCTAATATAGTCACCCTCTTTCTTAAGAAAGTCAACTCCAATACCATCCATTTCAACCTGCCTTACCACATTTCATCTTACCTACGGTTTTCACCACCTCTTCTGTCTTCACCAAATCAATTGCCTTGCCTCTCTCACTTCACATACCTCCTCAGCACCAAACACCCTACATCTGCCACCCTGTCATGAGACATTCAACAATCCTTCATATTACTAACTCCTTCTCTTTACCTCATCACTGCCTTTTACCAATTCCCCATTTGCCCCCTTCACTGAAGTTCCCCTTTGTTCTCTTGTTTTTCTTACACTATTTATCTCCTTTTAAAACACTTTAATCTCCCTGAAGTTTGCTTATACTTGCTAACCCCTAACTCATTTGCCCTCTCTTTCAGCCTCTGGACCTTCCTCTTGACCTCCTGCCACTTTCTCATGTGCATCTCCCAATCCCACTTACTTCCTCATTCTTTCTCACCTCCCCATCTTCCACCTTTCTTATGTCATTTCTCTTGCACATGCCAACACTGCTTCCCCAAATACTCTCATATTTTGCCATTCTACCCTCAGTCTCTCCTGGTATTTCTTCACACAAGTCTCTTTTCCAAGTTCACTTACTTTCACCACACTCTTCTTACCCATACCTTTTGCTCTTTTCCAAAAACCTCTAAGTTGTATCTTCACTCACACCTTCATTAAGTAATGATAAGACATCCCATTAGGTGCTCCTCAACACACTTACATACAGGAGTCTCACTTTTGCATTTCTATATATTTGTTAGTACATAATCCATTAATGCCTGCTGACCATCTTTCCTACTTGCCCATGTATACTTATGTATGTCCCTCTCTTTAAACCAGGTGTTCCCAATCATTAGTCATTTCTCAGCACATAATTCCAGAAGCTGTTCTCCTTTTCTCTATACTGTATTGTATACCCTTGCTAGCCAGTTATACCCTCAATTGCCACATTCCCTGCTTTTACATTCAAATCACTTATAGCTAATATCTGGTCTGTTGTATCAAACTATTAACACACTCACTCTGGTGCTCCCAGAACACTCAGTTCTTTTCATCATTCTTCTCTAGGCCAGGTGCATAAACACTGATAATCACCCATCTTCTGTAATCCACTTTAGTTTTATCCATATTAGTCAGGAGGTCACTTCCTCACACTTTCTCACATTCCCATAGCTCTGCTTCAGCAGTAGTGCTACCCATTCCTAAGCTCTTACCTGCACATTTACCCCTGATTGTACCATTTAGAAATGCCCAAACCATTCTTCCCTCATAGCCTTGAGTTTTGTTACGCTCGTTGCTAGAACATCCAGGTTCCTTTCCTCTAACATACTATCTATCTTGCCTTTCTCTTCATCTTGGTTACATCCACATACATGCAAACACCCCAGCTTGAAATGTCATGGAGGATAAGCACTCTGCACTTGGCTCCCTCTTCTGTCCCAGCATATAGAAATTACTTGAGTAATTTTTGAACATTCTGAAATCAGCATTGTAGGCTCAGAAATTTGAGAACTAATCTTGTCACTGTTGGATGCTGGTAAAACCTCTTATCATTTAAGAAATTCACTCCATTCACCAGGAATGTATATACTTGTTCAGATGTTATTCAAAATGCATTATGAGTGAGGCATGTGTAGAATAGTTAAGCCTGATTTCCACTGATGACTGATTTTTCATCGTGATTTACACTGAAACTTTTATTCAGTGGGTTGTTTATCTTACTTTCATACTGTATATGATTGTAAAGAAAGTTGTTGGACAATATTTGATTTTTACTTTTTCTTACCACAGGAAAAATTGCGCACTTTTTACGAGAGGGAAGATGGTACAGCTTTGCCTATGGATCTGCAGTGAACTTCATAAATCTTTTGGTCTGCCTTATTGGTGCTGGAATGTTTGCCAAGCTAACTGTTGCAATCTTTGCCATTGTCCTTTTCTGCACTGGCTCTGTTATACTAAGTTTTCCCATCGAAAATTATGAAATAAATGTGAGTTACTTTATTAATCAGTTCATGTGTCATCCTTTGAACAAATTTCTGAAGATTTAGAAACTTGCATGAGAAAATGATTAGAATGGGGGGAACAATTATGCACTGCGTAAAATCCCAGGTAGCTGTCATTTCTTTTTGCCTTGCAAGCATGTGGACTACTGGCATTCTGTCCACAGACATACAATCTTTCCTTTCCATATGTAACACTTGACAACACTTGACTCATGCAGCTCATTCTTCATAACTCTGGATTTTCCTGAGGTGAGCACTATGTGCTATCCCTGCCATTTGACAAAATGGTAGGAGCAGTAGATAGAAATAGTAGGTAGGAACATTTAGGCAGGATTATTAGGCAGAAACAGTAGGCAGACTCATTAGGTAGGAGCATTAGATAGTAGTCATTAGGAATATTAGATAGGAGCCTCTGCAAACACTGCACTGGACTTGCCCTCTGCCAGTGGCCTGTTAAGGGTGAGGCACTAAAGGCTTTCTTAAGAAGCGGCACTGGAGTTCTTTATTTATGGAGAGACTGTTGCTGTGGCCACCCATTTGAGAGAGTTCCAAATGGAACAGGCATCAGAGATGTAGATAGATAGCATAAAAACCAGAGAATGGAAATGGATAAAATTATAATGAAAGGAAATAGATTGAATACTGTATATAGTTCATTATAATGAATTATTGGAGAAAAAGAATGAGTGTTAAACAGGAAAGTGGAAAAAGTTACTGGAATTCGGAGCACTGGGTTATGAGAAGTATATTCAGCATGCATCTATTCAGTTGAGATTACTGTTGAGGTAGGATGTCACACCTAGGAATAAATATTTCAGGTTGATCATCCAGTGCCCAATTTTGCTGCAGACATACACTACACCAAGCAAAACATTTGTTGAAAAACATACTACTTATATCCTAATAAGGAAAAATCTTTCTGCGGAGTAATTAGAAACAGTATTAACCTTAATCCTAATCTTTCTGTCTTTCCAACTATCTCTATACATCTATAATGCTTGTTTGTCTTGGAATCTCCCTCAAGGGGATGGCCATGACTAAAGTCTCACTAAATTCAGTGCTGCTTCCTAGCCTTTAGTGCCTCAGCCTTGACAGGCCACTGGCAGAGGACAACTCTAGTGCAGTGTTTTTAGAGGCTCATACCTAATGTAACATTCATCTACTTCTACTTAATGTATCTAATTTAATTATCCTACCAAATGTTCCAACATACTACTACTACTATCTTCAATTCCTGTTTACAAAATTAGACAATCTACCCAACAGTTTATAGGTTTCTCGGGTTGATAGGAATTTGGGGTGGTAATTGGTTCTGGCTTACTCAAATCTTAACCGTTTCTCATGCTCTGTACCATTCCTAAGAGATGATATAAAAAGGCTCTGTGAATTGAATTATGGCACCATACTGATTTCAAACAGTGTAGTCCATCCTGGGTTTCATATAAAGCTCCCAGCCATCTGCTGGAGACTTCACACAGTCTCTTAATAGTCATTGTGATAAGTATCTATACAGCAAGCAGTCTTCTGAAGAACACAGGGTCACTAAACTCTTTAAACATTATAACTGGAGTATACCATTTCTCCATTCACCTTCCCTTATTGGAAATGGTATAAAACAGTTTTCTTTTGCACTACTTTATATACATATACTATTCTTTACAATCAAAGATTTTCTTGGTGACTAAGCAGAATGATAATAACCCTCAATGGCAGCTGAGTGAGTGTGTCAGCAGTTTTGATGTGAGATATAGGGTATTAGTGATGGTTGATATAAATGTAAGAGTGGGTAATTGGCAGTTCTGTGTATAACTGGGGACGGGGAGGCATTGGGTATTTTGTGATGTAAATTGAAATAAAGAACAGCTTGTGGAGTTGTGTGTTGAAAAAGGACTGGTGATTTGGAATACCAAGTTTAAAAGAATGAATATCTATGTATAAATGTCTCTGATGCCCATTCCCTGTGGGAACTCCAGTCAAGGGGTAGCCACAGCAAAAAGGCCAACACTTATCCTTGTCCTTACATGCCTTCCTCGCATACACCATTCCACGCATTCTTACACCATTTCTCTCCCTCCAGTATTCTTCCACTCTAGTTACTCGTCACAGATGGTCTTCCTCTCACACCAGCCCCTTAATCTGTACTATCATACACTCTCCTTTTTAACTCCCAGTCTTGCACTCTTTCCATAAGCACAAACCACCTCAAAGTATTACGTTTCACCCATTCTGTCACTCCACAATTAATTCCCTTTCCATTCCCTGCCATACCACATCTCTCATACACCCCTTTATTTCTTTCTTCATTCCATCTAGTTCACCTTGATGGGGACTTTTGTCCGTGACTGGAGCCTTCAACATAAAAAAATGAAAATAAACTATTTACTTTTTTAGATTTCAATTGTACTGGGCCATAGCATGATTGTATATGCCATAATGTGTTGTTCTAAGCAGTACCTACTTGTTGTTCAGGGTGGGTTCTTTAAAAAGAATATTTTCCTTCATTTTACATATTACAGAAAGTCAGTTTTTTTTTTTTTTAAGAGGCTGAAACCTTACTTAGCAATTGTATCATTCATGAAGACTGAAGACATTAAAAGTAGCCAGGCTGTGGTTATTGAAATAGTTCTCAAAGTGACAGTTAATGAACTAAAATAGATGTTAATGGAGCAGCTGTAGGAGGAATGTACTGATAGAGGAGACTGTGGAAATATGATCAAGTTATTGTGTATGAAGGAAGTTTTGCATAAGCCACCACTCTTTATTGTAGGAGAGGGTCTTATAGGATGTAGACAAATACTGTTTTAGATAAAAAACTCACCAAAGGAAATTTCAGCTTTATTACGATGGAATCATTTTTAGTTTGAATTCTGTGGTTCAGTTGGAAATGAAATTCTCACAAATTTTGGTAATTCAGAAGTGGTCATACTTTTTTATTACTGAAAATGTTCATTGCCATTTACTTTGCAGGTTTCTATTCCAGCAGCCAATCCCCTTGTGAATAGCTCATATGAGTTGAATGGAACATACACAGGATTTTCGGCTAATACTTTGAGAGAAAACTTGATGGCAAATTTCTCTCGTGACTACACTACTTGCAGTGGTGACGACTATGAAAGCTGTAGTGTGGTCAACTTTGCTGTAACTTTTGGAGTCTTATTCAGTGGTGTGACAGGAATTATGGCTGGAGCTAATATGTCAGGTAAGTATTTTTCATTTTGCAAGTCTTCTACTCTGTAATTGATTAGTTGCTCCTGAAAGCTGGCTGCTTGTGTGCCTCCACCACTTGCTAGACCATGCATTGCTCGGCAGGCTGCTGTATCACACGATTATTGTGTGGCCATCGGCAACTCAAGAATGTGCCGTTTTGATAACTGCTTCTTTCCCTACACGTGCAAGCTTTGGAACTCTCTACCTTCCCATGTCTTTCCCAGTAACTATGACCTAGTTCATTTCAAGGGACGGGTCTTTAACTTTCTGAGAAGTTCGTAAATGCTTTCCCCATCTTTTTTTTTCCTGTTTCTGAATTCTCTCTCTATTTTTCAATTAGGGCCTGGCCTTGATGTGGACTTTAGTCTGTGACTGGAGCCTTCAACATAAAAAAGAAAGTTGTGCTTAGGAAACAGTCTTCTTGGACACAGTTTCAAACACAAGAGCTTAAAAAGAAGCGTTGGAACATCATCCTGTCGTTGTACAGAGGAACCTCTTTTAAGTTTTTTATAATGCTCAAGACCAAGATTTTACTCCATCTCATCACTTTTTAACTTCTGCAAACAGATTAAAGGGGCATAACTTACCAGAATTTTATTAATTTCGTATTATTTGGGTTGTATTGAATGTTTTTTTTTAGTTTATGTGCTAAATTGCTTGAACCTTCAGATCCACACATTTTATATACTGTAAGTTAAATTGTCTAAATTGTTGTTATGAAAATTTATATTTTAGAAGGTATATTATAAATGTAACCAGTTCAAGGGTTGCATTATTTTTTGTACTTTTGATATTTAAGAAGTCATGCATCTCAGTGATAACATAGTAATTTATCAGCAGTCATGGCCTGAATGTACATGAGGGTTAAAGGCGAATGCGGGATAGAGTGAATTGGAATGATGTTACATACTTGGGTCTACAAACTGTCAGGGGACCAAACCAGGGCATGTGAAGTGCCTGGGGTAAACCATGGAAAGGTCTAGGGGGCCTGGTTGTAGATAGGGAGCTGTGGTTTCAGTACATTACACAAGACAGCTAGAGAATGGATATGAGTGGATGTGGCCTTTCTTCATCTCTTCCTCACGCTACCTCACTAATGCAGGAAACAGTGATCAATTATGAAAAAAATTAGCATAAATCTTTTATCAGGATATGAAGAAATTAATCTTTTTTAACATATATATGGATGGAGGTGAAAGGAAAACTAGGGAAAGAGGGTGCAGATATGGAGTGTGGCAGTGAGGCATGGTGGCTAATGACAAGCCTGTTTGTGTAAAATACTGTGTTGTTTGCTGAGAGTAAAGAGGAATTGCAGAAGGTTGTGTGTTTCATGATGTGTGTAAGCTTAGGCAATTGAAGGCAAGTGTGAGTAAAGGTAAAATAATTATGTTTGAAAGGAAACAGAGTGAATTTAATAGGTTTTGCAAACCTTCTGGAGTGAAAGAAGTGAACTAAATTTTGCTTTAGAAATGGGAGGAGAGAGACTGGAAGAGGTGAGAGAATTTAAGCATTTAGGAGCTGTCTTGGGTATATTTGTTGATATGGAAGGAGAGATGATGGAGAAATCAGTATGGGGTAGAAGAGTCATTATGTCCCTTAATAGAATAATGAAGGATAGAGGTGTAAGTTTGCATGTGAAGAAAGGATGAAGGGACACCATAGTCCTCCCAACCGAGACCTATGTAGCCTAAACATGGGCATGGAATGAGTTACAGAGGTCAAGAATTTAGGCTGTGGAAATGAGCTATTTGAGAGGAGCATGTGGTATGACTAGATGGAATGAAGAAAGAAATAAGGTGGTGCATGAGAGATGTGGTATGGTAGAGAAAGCAAGGGAAATGAATTTTGGAGTGGTAGAGTGAGTGAAATGTATTACTTGAGGTGGTTTGGGCAAGTGGAAAGAATGCACAACAGGGAGTTTACACGGAGAGTGTATGATGGTATAATTGTAGGGGTTAAGTGTGTGAAGAACACTACCTGTGACATATGGAAAAAGAGTAGAAGAATACTGGAGGGAGAGAAATGGTGGAAGAATGCATGGAATGATGTATGCATGGGACGTATGTAAGGACAGGGATGAGTAGAGACTCTTGTTGTGGCTTTCCCCTAGATAGGTGCTTTAAAAGAGAATGCACATTAGCCATATAGATTGATAGATAGTCAGAAACTGCCATCCACAGCTAGACTCGACAGACTACTGCCTTGGCTGGATCGTGTGCCATAGCTAAACCCATTGACAGAACATTGCACCTCCATATTACAACTTTGCTTCAGTTCATCCTATCAGATGCATGCCACTTCTGAATGTTCAGGCTCTGATACTCCAAAGCCACCTTTACCATTTCCATCTGTCTTGTAAGTCTCCTCATACCCTTTGCTTTCTCCACTTCAGACACATAGGTTCTTACTCAAAGGCTTTCACTCATCCTCTGCATATACTTTGAACTGTGTCATCACATCCAGATCAGCCCTCTCAGTTAGACTGCCCCTACTACCAAATTTCTCTTTGATGCTGTCATTTCTAATGCAATCAGCCCACCTCATGCCACATGTCATTTGTAGGTATTTCATTTCCAGCTTATTTACTTTTTTTTTCCAAGGCCTTAGAGGCACATCTATACAACACCATTGGGACTACCATCCTTTCAAACATGCCCATTTGTCCTCTCTCGGACAGTAGTCTTTCCTTTCACACACTCCTTAACGTGCTTCATATTTTAGCCCCCTTCTATCATCATGTGACTCCCCTTACCCCTCCTCCATGGTTCTCTGCTGCCACAACCATTCCCAGCTCTCCTTATCCTCGAGATTCTCCCCATTTAAACTCACTCATACCATTGTGTCTCACTATCTTCCCTGCTGCACATCAATACCATACTTTTGTTCACATTTACTTTCATACATTTTCCATTAACACAGTTATAAGATTGTTTTGAAATAGAGGGAATTTGAATACTTAGTGTGCTTTTTGAAACATCAATTTTCTGACAGCTGAGGGAGGAACTAGAGAGATGTAAGTGTTAAGAGAAAGTGAGGAGAGAGAAAGAAAGTTTGGAGAATATGGAGAAGCATCATGTATGTGATGTGTTGTGCTTTGGGGATTGGAGGAACAAAAGAAGCCACAGTTTGTTAATAGAAAACTAAGATGAAATTTCTTCCTTATGCCAACTATAGTTTTTCACTTTTATACAAGTAACCATGGCTTAATAAAGTTATTTAGCCACTCTATTTGTGTTATGGTGTATTTTGAAACTTTTACAAAGTAAAATGCACAATAATTTTTGTACACCTCTATTTTTTAGGAGAACTAAAGGAACCAGGACGGAGCATTCCATGGGGTACTCTTATGGCAACTTTTTTCACATATTTGACTTATCTGCTGTTATTTGTTTTGACTGCTGCTACATGTGAGAGATTCCTACTTTGGAACAACTATATATTCATGATGGGAATCAACATGTGGAAGCCATTTGTTACCATTGGTAAGTGAGAATCTGATCTATGCTTATGTTGATATATATATTGTTCCCGTGCTTGATATGAGATTTTGTATTCTGTAAGAAACAGCTGCTCAACCCATTCAGACAAGCCAGATTATAGAAATAAGTGACTGTTTTATTCCCATATATGGCAAGCAGCCAGAGATGCACCATTCTAGGGCTGAGCTAAAACAAACTAGTAGCAACCCACTGTCCCTTGTAAGTTATTGTCATATCAAACTCAGATCACCTCACTCTTTGGCTGTCAGCTTCAGCCTGTCCACAACTTAAGCCTCATGTTCACTATGGAGGGTTCTTCTGTTTGTGTTTAAAGGATAGAAATACACAAATCTTGTGTAACTAGAATGCTAGACTACAAGTAGTTGACACATGTCACACATTGTTTAATTTTTTATTGTGGGGGTGCTTGATATATGCTAGAGTGAATGAATCAACAGGGAAGCTTCTTAGTAAAAGGCAGTCTATGGTTTCTTCGGTTTTAGTTTAATTTCATGCTTTATTTAATACTGTGCAAAAGCATGCCATGATTGAAGTTTTGTGCAGAGGTAGAAGATGAGGATTATGTTACAGAGTTAACACAGTATCCTTGCTAATGAGGTTACATCGCAGACATTCAGCACTTGACCAGAAACAAATTCTTTAGGTTTTATTGTAATTTTAAGATAAATCATGCATTAGTATGTTCCAGGCAAAATTTTATAACCTTTTAAGTATCTTAAACAAAGAAATACAATGGATTATAACTGCAAGAGACAACTGGGTCATTTTGAGGCTGTTTCTCATATTAGAAATAAAAAACATTAAACCAAAGACAGATGCATGTAAACCTTTACCACTTATGGGGGCACAAATAACATTAATCATAGACTTAAAGTGAGATTTTTATCTAGTATACTTATTAGGCTCCTGCAGCTTTGAGGCTGTACCATGATTAAAGCAGGGAACTGATGGACTCCTCGAGAGTTAGAATTTCCTTAGAGAGAGACTGTGTTCTTTTCCATCCATTGACAGCAGTATGGACTTGCTGAAGATGACTTTTCACACTTAGTGTAACCTCTTGCAGGCAGAGTGTAGTAATACTGAAAATGAGGTATTTTGCTTCATTCAAAATATGTCTAAAATGCTTACTGATTAGTTTATATTCATCACTATGGTTGAAGTCTGACTGATCCAGTCTTGAACATTTACTTAAATCAGTATTGTTAAAGCCTTTGATGATTTTCAAAAAAACTTGCATGTGTGTGAGAGGGTAGAGAGGAGGATGACTTGTTCTAGGTGCAGATGGGTCTGTAGGAGGGGTATTTGGTATCACCTTGGCTGTTTAATCTGTTTATGGATAGGGTGGTGGAGATGAATGCAAGGGTTTTGGAGAGAGCAGCAGTTAATCTTTCTGCTGGGGGTGGGGGGTGCCTGGGAGTTGTGTCAGTTGATATGGCACTAGTAGCACATTTGATAAAGAAACTATGAAGCTAGCATCTGAGTTTTGGAGAGCATGTAAAAGGAGAAGGTTGAGAGTAAATGTGAATAAAAGCAAGGTCATTTGGTTTAACAGTGAATAGAGACAGGTTGATTAGAGTGTGAGTTTGAATGGAGAAAACAGGGAGAAAATGAAGTGTTTTGGATACCTTGGACTTGATATGACAGTGAGTGGAACCATGAGAGCTGAAATGGGCCATAGGGTAGGTGATGGGGCATTGGGTGCATTGAGGAATGTAAAAAGAGAGGTCATTGTTTTTTAGGGCAAAGATTGGTATGTTTGATGGTATGGTAGTGTTAAGGCATGGGCTTTAATGAAAATGTAAAGGATAGGGTGAATGTGTTGGAAATGAAATGTTTAAGGACAATATGTAGTGTAAGGGGGGTTGACTGAACAAGAAATGGTAGGGTAAGAGAGAGGTGTGGTAGTTAGAGGATCATGCTGAAGAGGTTGTGCTGAAATGATTTGGAGATATGGAAAGGATGACAAGATCATATACATGTCAGAAGTTGAATTTATTAAGAAAGGGGGTGACTGATTTGTTGATTGGTTGGTAAGAATATTCAGTGTATGTATGGATCATGGTGAAGTGCCTGAGGATTGGCAGAATGCATGTAAAGTGCCATTGTACAAAAGCAAAGTGGATAAAGGTGAGTTTTCAAACTACAGACTTATAAGTTCATTGAGTATTCCTGGAAAATGTTTGGGAGGGTATTGATTGAGAGGGTGAAGGCATGTACAGAGCATCAGACTGGGGAGGAGCAGTGTGGTTTTAGAGGTGGTAGAGGATGTGTGGATTATGTGTTTGCTTTGAAGAATGTATGTGAGAAATACTTAGAAAAAGCAAATGGATTTGCATGTAGCATTCATGGATCTGAAGAAGGCTTATGATAAGGTTGATAGAGATGCTTTTTGGAAGGTCTAAAGAGTATATGGTGTGTGAGGTAAGCTGCAAGAAGCAGTGAGAAGTTTTTATCAAGGGTTTACGGTGTGTGTATGAATAGGAAGAGAGGAGAGTGATTGGTTCCCAGTGGTTTGTGGCAGGGGTGTGTGATGTCCCCATAGTTGTTTAATTTGTTTATGGATGGGGTGGTTAGGGAGGTAAATGCGAGTTTTGGAGAGAAGGGTGAGTATGCAGTGTGTTGAGGCTGAGAGGGACTGGGAAGTGAGTAAATTGTTGTTTGCCAATGATACATCCCTGGTGGCTGATTTGAGTGAGAACTGCAGAAGTTGGTGACTGAGTTTGCCAAAATGTGTGAAAGGAGAACGTTGAGTGAATGTGAATAAGAGCAAGGTTATTAGGTTCAGCAGGGTCAAGGTTATTAGGTTCAACAGGGTTGAGGGACAAGTTAGTTGGGATGTAAGTTTCTATGGAGAAAAGTTGGAAGAAGTGAAATGTTTTAGATATCTGGGAGTGGACTTGGCAGTGCATGGAACCATGGAAGCAGTTGTGAGTCATAGGTTGGGGGAGGGGTCAAAGGTTCTGGGAGTGATGAAGAATGTGTAGAAAGAGAGAATGTTTTCTCGGAGAGCAAAAATGGGTATGTTTGAAGGGGTAGTAGTTCCAACAATATTTTATGCTTGCGAGGCATGGGCTATAGATAGAGTTGTACGGAGGAGGGTGGATGTGTTGGAAATGAAATGATTAAGGACAGTATGTGGTGTGAGATGGTTTGATCGAGAAAGTAATGTAAGGGTAAGAGTGATGTGTGGTATTAAAAAGAGTGTGGTTGAGAGAGCACAAGAGGGTGTGTTGAAATGGTTTGGACATATGGAACGAATGAGTGAGGAATGGTTGACAAAGAGGATATATGTGTCAGAGTAGGAGGAAACAAGGAGAATCATGAGACCAAGTTGGAGGTGGAAGAATAAAGTGAAAAAGATTTTGAGTGATCGGGGCCCGAACATGCAGGAGGGTGAAAGGCATGCATGGAATAGGGTGAAATGTAGTGATGCGGTATACTGGGGTCGATGTGCTGTCAGTGGACTGAACCAGATCATATGAAACGTCTGGGGTAAACCATGGAAAGGTCTGTGGGGCCTGGATGTGGATAGGGAGGAGTGGTTTCGGTGCATTACATATGACAGCTAGAGACTGAGTGTGAGCAAGTATGGCCTTTTTTGTCTGTTTCCTGTTGCTACCTCGCTGACGCAGGGGGTAGTGATGCTGTTTCCTGTGGGGCGGGGTGGCGCCAGGAATGGATGGAGGCGAGCAAGTATGAATATGTACATGAGCATGTAAGTATTTTCATGTGTATTTGTATGTATATATGTATATATTGATATGTATATGTATGTATTGTGCTTATATGTGCATGTATGTATATGGGTGTATATATGAGTAGATGGGTCTTTCTTTGTCTGTTTTTTGGCACTATCTTGCTGACATGGGAAATGGCAATCAAGTTTTTTTTCTTTTCTGTATTATTTTATTTATTATTATTATCTTTATTATTATTATTATTATTATTATTTTTATTTTTATTATACTTGATCATTGTTTCCCACGTCAGCAAGGCAGCACCAGGAAACAGATGAAGAAAGACCCATCCCCCATATACACACATATATACATACATGCACATATATGCACAGTACATATATATACA
>JAYMFT010079665.1:0-14331 GCA_038088735.1 Panulirus argus | reverse complement strand
TAGCTAGACCACAGAATACTCGGCAAGCTGCTGCGTCACATGATTATTGTGTGGCCATCGGCAACTCAAGGGTGTGCTGTTTTTATAACTGCTTCTTTCCCTACACGTCGAGGCTTTGGAACTCTCTACCTTCCCATGTCTTTCCCATTGACTATGACCTGGCTCATTTTAAAAGACAGATCTTTCACTTTCTCAAAAATTCGTAAATATTATCCGTCTTTTTATTCATCCATTTCTTAATTCTCTCTTATTTTAATTAGGGTTCGGCCTTGATGTGAACTTTTGTCCGTGACTGGAGCCCCCAACATGAAAGAACATAATACATTGTTGGTTGATATACAGAGATGATGCAGCTAAGGGCTGAGTGCTCCTTGAGATGCAGAATTGTTGTAAGGTGAGGTCAAGTAAGATAAGGTAAAAAGACTGTCTTGACAGGAGTCCCGCGGTGCTGGTGAAGGTGCAGGAAGCGAGGCAGGTGTCCCATAGGAAGCCGTGGCTGCAAAGCATCATGGAGCTTCTTCAGAGGAGGGATGTGGATGTCGAGGTTCTTTGTACTACAACATGTTTCGGGCCCGGAGGTCCCGTAGTTCAGGCTGTTCAAGCTGGTCCCTAACCAAAAACATCGCCAGTAACCTCAGTAATGCAACTTTTCCCCACTCTCTTCCGACCTGATTAGTCTACACGTATTTACCTCTCCAAATGATCAAGCAGATCTCTTTGGTACCTTGACTTCCTCTAATTCAACTCTGGATGATTCTGCCTCTAATCTTCTGTCCCCATCTCCTCCCACTGAACTCGTGCTATCTTCTGTGTTTTCTTTGCGCAATGTCTTTCGAGTGCTTTCCCACATTCAGGTGGACAAGGCTTATGTCCCAAATGGTATAACTCTTTGAGTCCTAAGAAGTGTGCCTCTAAGAGGGGTCCTATCCTTGCTCACTTATTTCGCCTCTGTCTATACACTCAGACTTTTCTTTGCTATTGGAAGCATGCTTTGGCGCAACCCACCCCTAAAGAAAGGAGACCACTCTGACCCCTCCAACTGTCGTCCCATTGCTCTCACTCCGACTGTCTCCAAAGTCTTTGAAACTCTCCTTGACTCCCAGTCTCTCAAACACTTAGAAAATCTTGTTTCCTTCTTTCTGGTCACCAATATGGATTTCGTAGTGCTAGGTCAACTGGTAGTCTTCCGTCCAAAGTTATCCACCTCTGGTTACCCTTTCTCAGTGATTATGTGAAACTTTTTCCACAGTACTCGACATCAAAGCATTGGGCAGAGTGCGGCTTAATTGTATGCTTTTTAAACTTTCTTCTCCGGCAACTCCATTCCGATAGTCATTACTAGAACGACTTACCCAACCCATCCTCTCAACATCGGCGTTCTTCAAGATTCTGTTCGATCGCATACTGCCTTTCCTCTCTCTGAATCTGCTTATAACCCTGATCACTCCTGTGCTGATGCTTCCACTTTACACACTTACCTCACTTTCCTTTCCTCCTAATTCTCCTTCTCTTTCTTGCACTGAATATATTTCTTCTCAATTCATTCCTGTGCAACATTTCTCAACAGGAAGCAATAATTTGCTAAAACGCATGTAATGAGCTGGGCTTAAGCTGCGCTCCTCTGTGTTAGGGCTCACCTTTAGCACTCACTACGAACGATCTCCTGCTGGGGGTATAGAAACAATAGGTAGGGTTCACAAATCTTTAATTTACAGCCATTGCCAATACTACAGTAAGAAAATCACTCCAAACAGAAACACTTTACCTTAACCGCTCACAGAAGATATCTACATTAAATAAAGAAATTGAATCCGATTAGAAACACTTTTCCCTAACTGCTCACGAAAGCTATTTGCAAATAGCAACACTTCCCGAACTGCTCACAGAAACTATTTACATACGTTAAAGAAATTAACTCCAAATGGAAATACTTTACCACAACTGCTCACAAAGATATTTACATACAGAACATGGGTCAGTACCACCAACATGTACTTATCAAAGCACTGCCTGGATTTTCTCCCAAACCAGCACCTATAAGGCCTCTCCCAGCTCGACTCACACCACCCACAATCTGGTTACCACACAAGACTACCTGAGTCTCGTGACTTGGTCCACTCAGGGTACCTCTCCTGAACAAGGCTTGCTAACAACTCCACCATACGGAGTTGTAGCACCGAGCACTTGGCTGCACCAGCGGCGGTAGTCTTGCCGTCCAGCCAATGATGGGTAGTTTTCTCGCAACCACCTGGCGCCGTGGACAGGCACCATTCTCCAGCCCTTCCGTACCAACGGGCACCCACTGAGGTTGATATTCAATATGGCATATAGCACAGGCCAGCCGAACTGAGAGGGTGGTGATGCGGGAGGCTTCTCACTAAGCCAACGCAGAAGTTTCCTCCCCACGCGGCTCCTCTCAGAAACTCCTGCAAACCCGGCAGAGTCCCATCTTCGCGAACACAACAACGTGTATTATCCTCTTTGACGTCGCCTTTCGTCAACAATGCCCATCGACTCGCGTGCCCTGCGGCTAGCCACCGAGCCTCCAACCTGCACGCTAAATTCAAATCCTCAAATTCAATTTCTCCCTCTATCATTATATAAGTCCTATTTCAAAACACCACAATTCAACCACGTAATAACATGAATATATTGGGCATAAAGTCTGCCACACTGTAATCAACATTCCAAAGTCTGCTTCCCAAAGGACGTGGATGTTATGTGGGTAATGTAATCATTTTTCTTGCGAGCAGCTATGTCATACCTACAGGAGTTTTATTCATCATACCAGGAGAATTAAGGTTTAAGGCCTATGTTTCAACTCTGGTTAACAGGGAGGTGGAGGAAGAACCAAGTAAGCAGTATTCCTCCACCTCCCTGTTGATCAAATGTAAAATCAAAAGCTTTCCAGGTATTTAATTCTTCTGGCGTCATCTCTCTTCAGTCATCCCTCTCTGTATGCAGCAGTGTTGCTGTTCTTTCTCCCTCTCTGTTCAGCGGTTATTGTTTTGGCCACTGTCCTCGCGAGCTGTTTGCCTGTGCCCTGCCCCTAAGGTTATGACCTTCGGCTCGCGTCTTACATGTGTTTCCTAAAGTTCCTATGTGGAGACCGGCCACTCGAGGATTGACTTATGATACCGTCTTCCCTCGAATGACTAAGCTGTGGAATTCCCTTCCTCGTCTCGTCTTTACCTCTTCGTGTGATCTTTTTCCCTTCAAGAGCTGATCAGATCTACCAACACATGCGGAGCTTTGATGAATTCTTAACTTTTTTTCTCTCTCAATTCCTGTCACCAGAAATAAGCTCTGCTTGGGAGCTTTGTGCCCGTCCTAAGTCTGTCATTAATTAGACTATATATCAAATGAATAAGGTCAAGGGGCGGGGCCCCATATGTGTAAAACTCCCTGCCCTCACAGTAGAAAAGGTACATAATTCCAGTACTGGGTGAGAATGATGTAATCTTAGAGTAAGTTCATAGTGACCATTGTACATATGCAAAAATACTCCAAGGCTAGTGAAAGCGTTGTGATTAACTAAAATACAGTATTGAATGAGAATAAAAGAATCCCATTAAGTATATACTGGATGAGACTACTTTTATTGTAAGTATATTTGTACAGTGTTCAATGTGTACAGTATTGGGTGAGGAGAATGCAATCCTAGTCCACTGTACAGGAATCAATGTACAATACTTGGTGAGAATTATGTAATCTTAGTTTACATGTATAGTGATGAATGTATAGAATATTAGGTGAGAATAATGTAATCCTGGTGTAAGTGTTTAGTGACCAACGCACAGTACTGAGTGAGAATAATGTAATCCTAGTCAAAGTTCAAAGTGACTCTTGTGCAGAATTGAGATAATATAATGTGATCATATTACAAATGTACGGTAACCAGTGTGATGTACTGGGAGAGAATGATATAATCCTAGAGCAAGTATTGTGACCAATGTATAAAATTGTGATAATGTAATGTTAGTGTAAATGTTTAGTACCTAAAGTACAATATTAGGTGAGAAAGATGTAATCACTGGGTAAGTGTACAGTAACCAGTGTACATAATTGTGAAACTCGTGTAATCCTAATCTAACGTAAGTGTACAGTAACCAATATACAGTATTTGGAAGAAAATGATGCAATTCTGTAAGAAGTGTAGAGGTAGTAGGTTGTTGAAAACAGCCGCCCAGGATGGTACTACCGTCCTGACTGAGGAGCGTTAAAGGGTGCCCGGAACCATGCTTCACTCTCCGTGTCAGGATTGCTCGTCTTAATTCCTGTCTCATCAAAACGGGACTACAGGGCTAGTCCTGCCATCTTATTACAAGCACCACACACCTACTCAAACCTTGCTTATTGTTTGAATACTTTCCCTTGTCTTTTTTTTTTCCCCCGTTTCTTAATTCGCTCTATATTTCAACTGGGGCCCGGCCTTGTTGTGGACTTTTGTCCGTGACTGGAGCCTTCAACATAAAAAAAAAAGGAAGCGATGTACAGAATTGGGTGGAAGTAATGTAATCCTACAATAAGTATATAGTACCTAATGTGCAGCTGATTATAGAAGATTAACCTATATAACAATTCCTGTTGTTTCCTGCTACAAGGTAATTGCTATTCGTCATAACTTTTTCATCCTGTGCGGGAATGAGTTTTACACTCGTGGGAGCCCTTATGTTAAAGTCTCTGCTATCTTACAACCTTTTAAAATTTTATATACTGTATGTATTTACCACATCCTCACTCAATCTATTCCAGTAATCCATCCCTCTTATCCTATAAAAGAATTTTTCTTTAAAGAGTGCTATATACGTCCTCTAGGTGTCCTATTCTCATATTTTCGAAGATTTGATCACTGTCTATGTCATCAATCTGCTTTAAAGACTTAAGAGGGTGTGCTCAGGTCAACCCCTCACTCTTATCTTGGTGAGAAAATTTAAGACCTCTAGCCTTACTCTGTAACTCAATTCCGGCACTGTATTTGTTGTTCGTTGCACCTTCTCTGTGTGCGTCTTTATAGGCGATTACCAAACATGCAAAGCATATTCCAGTAGTGGCCCAATATAGGGCGTGAGCAGCTTGTTAGGTATAATGTTAGTCATACTACTGAACGCCATTCCAAAATTTGCCATTAAAGTTCGTCTTCCTAACTGTTCTAATGTGGAACTCTGGTGCTAGATAGGCTAGGGAGGATGTCAATTACCAAATGCGTTTCACAAAGGAATTCCTGCAGCTTATTTCCTGGTAAATAATGATCATACTGAGGCCTTCTTTTACTGTGGCCCATCCTCATTATTTTACACCTTCTCGAAATAAATTCTTCAACAACGTATTAGACAAACTATAGGGTTTATGAAGGTCTTGTAAGTTGATGCAGTACTCCTCACTATTCACCTTCTTCAGATATTGACACCATCCATAAACACGTGCCCTCTAGTGGCACATCATTAGTGACTCCAACACTCCTCAATTTCGAGATTTCCCTGACATGCGTCCTTTTGTTTATTTCCACAAATGTAATCTATCCACCTATGTAGCCTTCCTCTTATTCCTGCCTGAAGATTTAACTTCTTTACCAGCCTCTTATGTGGGATAGTCTCAAATGCTTTCTGACAGTGTAGATATACAATCCGCACAGTCTTCTCTCTGGTCTACAAAAGAGCTCACTCTCGTAGAAATATGAGCTTCGTTACACAGGGCCTTTCTCTGAAACAATGTTGACTCTCGTAGTTTATCCTTTGCAGGAATTCATCCATTTGCATCTTGATTATTTTTTCCAATTTAATTTAAGGGCCATAGACATCAGGGAGACCGGTCGGTAGTTCAACGCCCCAGTAGGTATGATCTTTAACCTCACCCATTCCCTTGGTGCTTTTACTTATTTTCCCAGCGACATCTTTAACCTTACAAGCGGTGTGTCAAATGCATCTGCTCACTTATTCAGAATATATGGTGAGTATTCATCAAGACCATTCGCTTTATTGGGTTAAGACCCTTTAGTACTCTGTTTATGTCCCCTTAATATTTCAGTGCACTTAAGATCTTCCCCATCTTCCCTTCCATCTCACACCCCACATTCCAATACATTACAATGGAGATCATACAAACACAGGAAACGAAGTGTTACACTAAGTACAAACTTGAATAAACAAAACTGAATAAAATAAGGGTCAGGGGAACTTCACGGAAATCTATAGATTTGTTTGTAGTTTTGAAAGTGCAGATTACTCTCTAAGGAAAGAAATTGAAGCCAGATTGATAAATTGTGGGAATCCTGTGCCTCAGAGAGACGTTGACAGTTCCAGCACTGGATGAATGGGACAGCTACTTAATAACTAAAGTTAGATGAAGTCAGCTTTTTGAGCCATAAGCAGGGCCTCTGAGAGGAGGGTGCATCGTAACCGGGCCCGGGGGTCTTAAAGGAGGCCCGGGAATTACCTGTGATCTCAACAAATGAAGAAAATCAACAGAGCGCTCCATTCCACCCCTCTCTCATCTTCCATACCCTTTTTGGCCTTACAGCTCATGACATAAAACTGTATTAGATAAAAACAGGATGATTATTGGAGAAGGGAAGGGGGCCCGCAAGAAACTTTGTACCCCTTGATAAAATTTCTCACAAGGACCCTGGCCATAAGCCCTTAGAACGAATATTTACTCCCAATGGTAAACTACCCAAAAGGGAAAACGACGCCTTATGATATCTGAAGTAGGATTCCCTCGTGCACAGAGAGCGCCTGACATCAGCCAATCTACAGTAAACAAACTACAGCTGTATCACACACGAGAAAAATATAAACAAACATCCGAAGTCAATGAAGCAGTTTGACAGTTCGAACTATTACGCTGTTTGGGGCCTCATCAAATAACCTCACAAAACATTCATTTCATTAGCCGTTAAAGCTCGACTTTAAGTAATCAGTAATGTTGTACATGGAATTCATTTCATTTCTATACATTTGTATGCTTTACTCATTCATGACACATTAATCGTGTTAAATACGAGCACGAGGAAATATGCGAGTCGAGGGATGAGATGTCTTGGCAGTGAAGCAACGATGCAAGTGCACTGGTAACGAAGCAGTGTGAAGCAGGTGGGCTGTGGGTGGGAGTGTGGCTGACTGACTCTCGAGTGTAAACAATCATTTGGTTTAATGGCCGATTTCCAGTTTTCTGGCTGAAACGACAGCTTGTGCCCCATAGCTTCTTCCTCGTTTCCTCTAGACATCAGGTCAGTGCAATTTCAACACTTACCATGGCATGAATGGTGGGGTAGTTAAGCGAGTGTGCCAGTAGAGGAATTGATGCGGCAGCCATATTAGGAATACCGTATTAAAAAGGATCACTTAAACACGTATTACTTAATACCACATACCTTAGTACATTTCACCTCAGTATATGTTACATTTGTACTTGTCACAGTCATATATTACCCTGAACTTAGCAACACACACTGAGTTATTCTGGTACCTACAGGACCCTAACTTTTCCTCTTCAGTTGTATCATCGCTGGCAAAGGTTTTCTTCCTTTACTATCTCATATACAGTCCTCGTAATGTTCTTGGATCTTCTAATATATATCGGGCTTGTTATTTAAAAGTATTGATGTGTGATGCACAGGATGTACCATAACAAACTTCCCTGTCTTGGGTTTGTATATTCTTATGAAAATGATGAAACTTAAGAATGAGGAAAAGAGATGTAAAATTGCAAGACAATAGGATGAGATAGTTTTCAATTCTCACCTGCCACAGTATGTTGGTTGTCACACATTACGCATCACAGTACAACTAGGCTTCCATTATACTTAATGCTGAATATTGATTGCTGAGTACAATTACACATTTTCATTTGTACTCTTACACTAAATGTACATTCTTCTCATCCAATATTAGTTCTATATATACATTCATTGGTCACTCTGTGTGTGTATTTACATTCTTCTCACCTGTGTACAGGGTGTTGGAGCAGAGGGAAATTGTGGTCAAAATGCAAAATGAAAGCCAGTGGACATTGTGCACTGCATTTTACATGACACTTGTTGTTAAGTAGGACAAATAATATGATTTGGATGGTGTCAACCTAAGATGTACATTATTTCAAACGCATAGCAATAATAGCTTTGAATGTTGATTTTATTATGTGATTTAAGGTACAGTCTAAAGAGCAGAATAAAAATTGTGGAGTCTACTTTATAACATTTTGTTCTACAGTGTTAGATAAGGCAGTTGATATGGGTTATAATAAGGGTTATGAAAGTCAGGGTACACTAGGACTGATTAAGGTAATCGTCTATTTTATGTCTGCATTACTAGTAGTTTTGGATATTGAGTGATTTTATTTTGCATTTCTAGTTTAGTGTTTAGGGAACACAGTAACAGTTATGAAGCATGAATTGGAGCATTAAATTTTAATGAATGATCTTAAGGTAAGAGTAGAGAAGGTTTTTATGTGTAGGAAAATGTGGGGTTGATTAACATAAAGAAAAATCAGAGACATACGAAATATACAGAACCTAAAAAAAAACTTATTTAACCTCACTAAGTATCTTTATTGAATAACTGTAGAACATGCACATTAAATTTGTATGCTGCTGGGAATTGCATGCTTCCTCAGATTGTCATTTGCTGACATTTGTTATTATGTCCTTTAAACCACACTAGCATTGTAGAACAAGATCAGTCAATATCCAAAGCTAAAAAAAATGCAGAACTCAAGTAGACTTTTACCCTAATTAATTTAGAAGTAGGTGAAACAATTGTCAGAGATTGATGGAACCTATGGAAACCTCACCTAACCTCCTTAGGCAGCTAATAATTTTTAACTTAGTTTTATGAAAAATGAGTACATTTTATGGGCACCATTTACAGGTTGTTGTTTGGTGTTCTTTGCTACATTCCTGTTACACTGTCTCAAAATCACTTACAAATTGCAACCACGAAACTGATTGTCATTTCACACAATAACAACATTAAGATATATCTCAGCTCCTTAGTGAGATGTTCTTAAATTCTCTTGATCTTCAGAAGCCTTACCACTATTACCCTGTATTTTAAGATCTATTCCAAGGCTGTTATGTACATTTCTTATTAACGAGATGATTTCCTATACAGTAACTAGTGTTCTTTTCAGATTACAGGATCCCATTAAAGTTGTCATATGATTTTATTTGATGACTTAATTATCTTGTAGGATAATTGCTTTAGAATACGGGACTTTGTTAAAGTTCACCACAATTTCATATGCAGCTTTTATCTGTAATATTTATCTGATGATTGAATTATCTTTTGGTGATACAATTGGTTTGGAGTTCAACCTTCACATTGGAATGTATGACGAAGCCTTAAAGTTTGTTATGGAATATTTGCAGTGGTTGATTTATAAAAATTATTGTGCAATTAGATTATCGGATGCTCATGAGTAGTTGAGTCTTGATACTCAAAATAAAAAATTTGCTTGTAGCCCTTATGAGTGCATGGCACTTGTGTTGAATGTTATTGTTTTTATCATTGTTTATTGGTTAGCCGATTCATCTCATATGTTTCTAGTCCTCTGTTGATGATTTCAGAAATATCATAGCTGTGTATTCTGTAAATGAGTCTTGTTACACTTATAGTAAATTGCATAGGGTCATAAATCACAAAGTAATGATCACCTCTCATTACTTATTTGAGTTTCTTGCTCTCCAGTATTCAACCATTAAGGGCTTTGGTGCCAAAAGTGAAACATAACTATAGCCTCATGATGATGTTGAGTTCCCCTTTTTGCTAAAATAGATACAAATAGTATAGGTTTTTTAGTTCTTGATAAAGTATTTGATAATGGAAGTGTTATTGTACTGTATTATTCTTAATAACTTCACATAATCAAACTGTACATTACTGAAGTGATGTTACAAGGGTATAAGCATGTTAAAAATACCCTAGGCAGTCACTTCCAGTTGAATTTGAGATTGTGAACACATGCAGAGTGTGACCCCAAGATTGGATTGAAGAGTCATCATTAGCAGACTCACATAAGTTATGAGGGTGCATTGCCGTGTAAATGGTCACTTACACTTACTCATTAGCAAGTCAAGTGGAGTTAGGTAGATTGTTTCATTGTTGTGGATCTACTTGGGTCATTATTATAGTAGTGGGGTTCTAGATAGGTCAGAATATCACCTTTCTTTACTTTCTTCTCTGAGGAATTTTATGTACCTGTAGGTTGCCATAATTTCGGTGCCAATGTTGAAGGAGTCGACAAAGAAGTTACTGATAAAGGTGTTTTCTTGAATCTTTTGTTATGTTATTCAGCACTCACCATTTTTGTTATCTGGAATTGTGTCTGTTAGATCAAAATATAAACTGTTTAAAGGAATCAGTTCTTGGTGCGGTAGGGAACACCCATGTGTTTCATCGTCAATCTCTTTGATGTGTTAAGAAAGGTATGGTGACCAGTGGATGTGATTAGTCGAAGGTATGACTATAACAGTACTGTTGGATCAAAATTGATCAAAATTACATCTTTGGAGCAAGATTCTGGTAATTTTTCACCTCAGATCCTTTCTTCTGGTCCTTTGAACTACCTATGAAACTGTATTTTGTCTTAACATTAGATATGAATGTACCAAGTGGCTAAGTTGGGCATAGCAATGTTCTTCTGTTATTATCAGGTATATGATGCAGAAATTAAGATCTTTCAAGTATCTGTTGCCCATTGATAACATTCATAGTAACCTGCTAAATGTTCTTGTGCAGATCACTTCTGGTCATTTTACTTCTTAATGGTAATGATCTTGCTGTGAAAAAGGAGAAAGTTGTGTTAAATGAACTGTTGGGCTTGATTAATACACGTGATGCAATTGTCAAGTATGGGTTGTTATTGTAGAGAGCCATGATATAATCACAACAATAATCATTTTGGAATAAGTGTAGAATAGTATGCACAAAAGGCTAAGTTTTCAATAGATATATGAATCATATAAAATGATCACATCATCACTTTCCTTTTGATATAAATATTTGACTAACCATTATTTCAGTGGTGTCCATTTTGCCTCCAAAGTAAAGTGGAAACTGGAAGAATTAGAGGTAGCATAAGAAAATGGGTTAACTTTCTATAAGTCAATTCATATCAAGTTGCAGCTTATCAAAATTTTCTAATACAGTATAGTTAATTGAATAGGAGTTGTTTGTAGTCTCTTAACCCAAAATGTCAAGATCTCATGTAATGTTAACAAGACAGCAAATTTGGGTCACCACAGCTGTTGATAGTTGTTTACTTGAACTTGACAGAGGGAACGAATGCCTCGCATTAGAACACTTTAGGAGTGATGATTAAGAAACTTCACAGAAAATGCTAGCATAATGAAGATAAATATTATGAGTAATTAGGGGGAGCTCCAGAATGTGAGCAATTTGATGAGGAAGACAATGGATTTGAAATGTTAATTGACTCTATGAATCAAGAATTTAACTCTTTAAAAGAGATTAAAGTTTTTAAAAGCACTGCAAAGTGCCCCTAAATTTCCTCCTGGCAATCCCACCTCTCCTGACACTCAAGTGCAACTCAAAACTGTACCAGCCACCATCAATGTCCTGGAATTCTCAGGCAGGCAGGAGGAGTGGGAAGAGTTAGGGTACATTTTTTAACAATTTAGACCATAGTACGTGGGAGGTTGTTGACAACAGCCGCCCAGGATGGTACTACTGTCCTGACTGAGGAGCGTTAAAGTGGTGCCTAGAACTATCCTACACTCTCCATGTCAGGATTGCTGGTCTTACTTCCAGTCTCATCAAAATGGGACTACAGGGTTAGTCATGCCATCTTCTTACAAGCACCACACACCTAATCATACCTTGCTTATCTTTATTACTTTTTTCACAAGTATTCTTGTCAACACCTCTCTGCTCTGGCATTTATAAGCAGCATCATGGCAGTGTCTGTCAAATCTGTGGCCCCTAGTCCCTGGCATTATGGGGTGCTAAGAATCTCCAGGTTTCAGCCTAATTCTACTGTCAGTGAGAGGGAGGGCTCTAGCAGTAGTAGTACTGGCCCCTCCCATGACGTTTCCCTCTATGTGAAACCTTCCTCTTTTTCTGTTCACTATACCAACATTCGTGGTCTCGCTATTCACCTCTCCTCAGTTGAACACCATCTGTCTAGTGCCTCTCCTGATGTCTTACTTCTGTCTGAGACACGGTTAGCTAGTGATGTTCTCACTAGTCCCTTTTTCATATCTAACTATAATCTCCACTCACGTTTCCAATTCAGAGGTGGTGTTTGTGCTAACTCCAACATAAACACACCTGTTGCATGCCTCAAGGACCTTGAGTCTCCAGACTTTGATGTTATGTAGCTCAAAGTCTGTCTTCCTACTACCACACTTGTCCTCTGTTTCACCTCTTGCTCTCCTAATTCTACGAATTTTATATCCTTCTTTACCTATCTAAACTCCTGCCATGAAACTGTGACATCCTCTCATCCACAAGCTGAGATCCTCTACCTTGGGGATGTCAACATTTACCATAGGGAATGGATGAATTCCTCCCATACTGATGGTGGAGAGATCAAAGCCCTCACATTCTCCATTCTCAATGATTTAGAGCAAATGATCTCCCACCCTACCCATATACCTGACTGCTATGACCACTCTGCTAATATTCTGGATTTGTTTTTCACCTCTATTCCATCTCACTGTAAATACACAATCTCACCCCCAATTGGTTCATCTGATCATACACTCATAAATGTATCCATTCTAACAACACCTCCTCCTCCAGCAGCCCCTTCTAAGCATAAATACTTGTACCTGAACAAAGCTGACTGGAATAACTTACATAACTTCTTTTCTGACTTTCCTTGGGTAAATTACTATCTCGTATGTGGTGATGCTTCTGTCTTTGCCAGATACATAACAGAGGTTATTCTTGTGGAAATGGAAGCATTTATCCCCTCTTCCTCCAAGACTACTTCTTTATCCAGTCCATGGTTGAACCATTCCTGTTTTGTGGCCATTCAGGCAAGGGATCAGGCATATCTGGCTTCCATTCAGCTTTTATCACTGCCCGTAATCGCTGTAAGCGTGTTGTCGTGAGGCGAAGCGTTCCTTTATTCAAAGGAAGTGCAATAACCTCTCCTTGTCTTCCATGGATAGGTCTTTCTGGTCTTTAGCTTAGGGCATCTCAAACAACTTCTATCGTTCTACCTTACCCTCACTTTTTCGTCCTGATGGTACTATAGCTGTCTCTCCCGTTGACAAGGCAACTCTCTTTGGTTCCCGTTTCTCCTGTAACTCCACCTTAGATGACTCTAACATTCCCTCACCCCCCTGTTGCTCCTCTCACTAATCCTATGACTTCCTGTAATCTCTTTTTTGTATGTCCAAAAAGTGCTTCTTTCTCTGGACACAAGCAAGGCTTATGGTCCTGATGGCATCCATCCCTGTGTACTAAAAGAGTGTTCCTCTGAACTTGCACCTGTGCTTGCTTGTCTATTCCGTTTCTGTTTAAAAACCAAAACTTTTCTCTCTCCTTGGCTCTCTCCTTGGAAACATGCTTTGATACATCCCCTCCCTGAGAAGGGTAACCGTTCTGACCCCTCTAACTATCGTCTTGTTGCTTTGACATCTTCCATTTCCAAAGTCTTTGAATCCTTCCTCAACTCCCATATCCTTAAACACCTCAAAAATCACAGTCTTATCTCTGATCACCAGTATGGCTTCTGTAAGGTGAGATCCACTGGTGATATTCTTTCCTATCGTACTAATGTCTGGTCAACATCCCAGAAAGATTTTGTGGACTCATATATAGTTGCCCTTGACATATCTAAGGCTTTTGACGGGGTGTGGCATCGGGGTCTCATCTCTAAGCTCCCTTCTTCTGGCTTCCCTCCCTCACTTTGCTTCCTGATATTTAGCTTCCTCTCCAGCTGATCTGTCTCTGAGGTTGTTATCAGCCTCCCCCCTTTTCTCCATCAAAAGCGGTGTCCCCCAAGGGTCTGTCCTGTCCCCAACACTTTTTCCTCTTTTTTTTCAGCGAGTTTCTCTCTTCCACAAACAATTCAATGCACTCATATGCTGACGACTCAACACTGCATTCATCCACATCCTTCAATTCTGCTCTCTCTTCTCTTCACTCGATCTGCATCTTGCCTTGACGCAGCTTTCACAATAAACTCAGACTTGGAGAGGATATCTCAGTTGGGTACACAAAATCTAGTTAAGTTTAATGCCTCCAAGACCCAGTTTCTACCTATCTCTCTATTGAAAACTCACCACAACTCTCGTATCTCCTTTGACGGTTCTGTAATTCCACCTCTTGACTCAGTGAACATACTTGGTATTACTGTAAC
>JAYMFT010079654.1:0-14331 GCA_038088735.1 Panulirus argus | reverse complement strand
CACACTGCTCCTCCCCAATCTGATGTTCTGTACATGCCTTCACTCTCTCAATCAATACCCTCCCATACAATTTTCCAAGAATACTCAACAAACTTATACCTCTATAGTTTGAACACTCACTATCCCCTTTGCCTTTGTACAATGGCACTATACATGCATTTTTCCAATCCTAAGGCTCTTCACCAAGACCCAAACATACATTGAATATTCTTACTAACCAATGAACAACACAGTCACCCCCTTTCTTAATAAATTCAACTGCAATACCATCCAATCCTGCCGCCTTGTATATATGTATATGTATAGTGAAGATTGAGTGTAAAATGGCTAAAAGGCAGAGTAAACAAAGCTAGGGGAGTGGCTGAGGAATGAGTGGTATTTAGGGAAGCAGCACTGGCATATGTGAGAGAAATGAGAGGCACTTGGAAGGTGGCAGATGGGCAGATGATAAACAGTTGTAAGTTGTGAGATGACAAATGAAAGAGAAATGAAGGATATACAGTTGATCCTTACAGGGAAGGAATGCAAATGATTTGGAGATTTTCAAGAGAAATCAGCAAAGGAAGATGTAGGGGTTGAAAAAGAGGGCAAATGAAAGTTGGGGTAAGCAGGAATCAGTAAACTTCAGGGAATATATAAGGGTTTTTTCAAGAGGCTATTAGTGTGAGGCAAACAAGAGAACTAAAGGGAACATCAGTTAAGAGAACAAATGGCAAAGTGGAAACAGGTAGTGATGAAGGTACAAGGGATGGGATTAGTATTGACAGTTGAATGTGTTTGATAATAAGGTGCATAATTAGGGTGTATGGGTCACGGAGTGAAAATGAGCAATGTGTGTTTGTGTGTGTGAGTGTGGGTGGGGGTATTTTTTTTTTTTTTTTTTAATTGTTTACTGTTTCTCGAATAGTGATGTAGTGCTAGGAACAGATAAAGAACATACTTTTTTGCTCTTAATCAGTCTCCACCTTGCATCCATAATGCACCAAAAATCAGAGCCTGATCCATGGCCAAGTCCCAAAGTCTGCTTTATAGGCCCTGATTCAGCCCATTGACAGCACATCTTCCTCTGTATAACACAACATTCCAGTTTTCTCTGTCCCATACATACCTCACATTCTCATGCATGTTCATGCCATGATTGCTCTAGGCATCTTTTACTTCATCCTTCCCTCTCATTCTCCTCTTTCCCTCTGCTTTTGACACATATATCCTCTTTATCAGCTTTTTGTCACTCATCTTCTCCATACGTCTAACCCATTTCAGCACACCTTTTTCAGCTTTCTGAAGCAAAATCATCTTTTGCCACATATATCTTCCTTGTCATTTCTCACTCAGTCAGCTCTCCTTATACCACATATTGTCCTCATGCATTTTCTTTCCATCACATCTACCCTCCTCCATACTCTTTTGTCTAGGGCCCACACCTCACATCCATGCATCATTGTCATGATGACTGTACCATCAAACATACACATCTCTTCCTTTACAGAGAGTGACCTATCTTTCTGCCCACTAATTAATGTAACAAGGACCTTTGCCTCACTCATCCACCCTACTTATTTTTCCAGTACTATGGTTCCATCCACTGCCATGTCCACTCCCAAATATCTAAAACATTCCACCTCCTCAAGATTCTCTCTATTCAAACTCAAATTCTAACCAGCCTGTCTCTTCTCCATGTTGAAATTAATAACCATACCTTTATACATGTTAGTTCTCAACTTTTTCCTTTCACACACTCCCAAACTCTTCCAAACTCAGACACTGACTTCTGAGTTTCTCACTCGAGTCTTCCACCAGAGCCATGTCATCAGCAAAGTGCAACTAACACACCTACTAAGCCCCCCACCCCCAGTAGACTGTAGTCCTGTACCTCTCTCCAAGACCCTCACATTTTCCTCTCTCACTACCCTGTTCATAAACAGGTTAAACGACTGTGTTGACAATGCACACCCTTATCATTCATCCACCTTTAAATGGAACCACTTACCTTCCTCCCTTCCCTCTCACACAAATGCCTTATTTTCTTTGACAGGAACTCCTCACTACCTCTAGCAGCTTTCCTCCTATACCTTATATTCGTTAAACCTTCCACAAAGTATCTCTAGATCTGTATGTGATACCTACAAATCCTACCTTTTTTTCAGTATTTCTCACACAAATTCTTCAAAGTAATCTCTTGATCTACACAGTGCTCACCACTCCTGAGACCACATGTTTCTCTGCAGTCTAGTGCTCTGTGCGGGCCACCACCTTCTCAGCCACTAGTCTCCTATACAGCTTAGCAGGTATACTCAACAACTTTATACCTCCGTAATTTGAACATTTACTCTTTTCCTCCTCGCGTTTTATATAGTAATACTATACAGGCATTCCCCTAGTCCTCAGGCACCTAACTTTAAATCATACTTATATTGAAAATCTTGGCTATGCAATCAATACACTATCACCCATTTTCTTACGAAATTCAGCTAGACTTCCAAACTGCCACATTTCATCATATGCAAGGCTTTCACCACATCCTTTCTTTTCAGTAATTTATTTACAATGGTGCTTTGCCCCTGCATGCCTCTGTCTCAAATACCCCACAAATGTCACCCTGTCGTTCATCACATTTGAAAGGCCTTTCAAAAAACTCATTCCATCTACTGTTCACCTATTCTTTTTATCAATTCCCCAACTACTTCCCTCATTGATACTCCTATTTGTTCTCAAACTTCTCACTTCCTTTCAAAATATTTTTGTATTCTCCCTGAAGTTTGTTGATACTTTCTCTCCCCATACTCATTTATACTGATCTGAGTAATTGCAGCCACTAAAGTTATTGCATTTTTATTGAAAATTACAGTATTTGATAAGCCAGAGGTCCTTTATTTATGATACATAAATGAGTTTATTGGGTTTGTCTTATGATCATGAAAGTTTTTGTTGATAACTGACTGATAGAAGGTTTTTTTTTATGAAGCATGAACGGTCATTGATAACGGCCTTTTTAGATTTATAATGATAAGTAAGGAAGCTTGAGTACATGATGATTGGTCGGTAAGAGTAAAGACATGCTAATAGTCTTTTATGCACAGTGATGTCCAATTTGGTATTTAGAAGTTGACCTTTAACCTTCAGAAAGATATCTTGACATTTCATATATTTGTCAAAGATTCTATCAGAGCTTTTCTCTAAAGATGGTTTTGTTTTACTGCATTTCTTTTGCTTAGTTTGTTGCATCTGCTACAGAGTTTTTTAAGCCAGCTAAGATATGTTTGAGGTTTCCAGATCTCATAGATAATTAAAAGGAGATGACTTATGAATATATTTTACCTTTATGTCATGATTTTACTTTTGATATAAACTCCACCCTTTCTTGACTTTCTGAAATACCCAATGACAATATGATTCGTAATACATATGCTTCCCTCTGACAGTCCTGAGGAGGATCAATGTCAATCCAGTGCAGAGGTTTTGCACAAACAGTAAGTCATAAATGGCCTTTAAACTTTATTGTGCTTTAGTTGTAATTGTGATTATGTGAGTCCTGATTATCTGCCACAACAACAAAGTTTGACTGTTTTAAATTGGGTGTGAGGCATGAGAAACTCACTTACGTTTGATTAATTTAGTGACCTCCCTTTGCTTAGACTGAGTGTGATGTTTTATTGTTTATCTCTTGGCTTGTTATAAGTCTGTAATTTGTTGTTATATGCTCATTTTCATATATGTGTTTATGAAACTTGTTCAGGAGAAATGTAAATCCTACCTGAGGTACACCAATCTTCAGTCTTTATCAAGACTGTTACTAGCATGATCTGCAGCACCTAACTCTATCTCAGTCAAAGATTGGTTGCAAAATTAGTTTTATGCTGCCAATCACCACACTTTGTCATTAATATTATCTAAATAATCACATAAAATATCATTATGAATGTGTATTCTTGTTGCCAGTTCTTTAATTCAAAAGGTCTTGTTTGCCTTTTGAACAGTGCTCTTAACTGCTATGCCTGTACTGAAGAATCATTGTTCATCAGTAAGAAGAGGAAATGTCCTTAATGACAAATGTTGGCATTTTTTGAAGTGTAGAAGAGGAATCTGTTTACATAAGTCAACTGATGTCACAGAAGCTTGATAACCATTCAGAAGAAATATATATTAACAAGGAAGATCTGTGGTATATCAAATACTTTACTGCTTGATTGTATTTCTGTACTGTTCTGTACCGTTCTTGTGTTATTTGTGTCTTGAAGTAACTGTTATCTGCTCGAAAATTTACATAAGATTGATATATCACGTAATTATTGGTTTTGAAATTTGGTTTTACAGTTCATATAAAGCTAATGCATATAGATTGCTATTTGAGATGGGATGTGTTATACCAAGAAAAAAATTAGATTGAGAAAATAAAAGAAATGGTAAAAAATGAAAAAGACAGACCTCAAGAAATGATGACCAAGTGATTATGAAGTAATTTTAGAGCTGTTATCTGTGTGCGTGGAAAGTTTTGTTTGTACTTATGGCTAGAATTGCTATTATTGGATAACATTGAGTGTGTCTGTTTGCTAAGAGTCCTTTCTGGGATGTATGAATTAATATAACGAAAATTCTTCACATTATAATTCTCTGGTGTTCATCATTTACTACCCATTTGAGTATTCAAAAATTATACTAAACTCAAAGCTTACGAGGGTTTAAAATTGAAAGGAAATACCTCAAGAAGTGATGTTCATGTTTGTGAAGGAATTTTAGCATTTCTAAGGGAGTGAGAGGAAGGTTCTGTGTATAGCTTTTCTATGAATAGTTATAATTGGATAATTATAAATGAGACATTGAATTGTTTGCTGATAGTCTTGCTTGGAATGTAAAACCAAATATATGGAAGATGTTCTTGTTCACAAGTTACTATCTGTTCCACCCCTCCTAAAGGACACTTGACCTAAACCATGCTGTGGTTTAATATCCATGCAACATCTCACTAAACATTCTCTGCTGTATCAGTGGATGGACAGACTCGTGTAATGCAGTTATGTAACACCATAACCCATTCAGTGGGGCTTCTGCAGCTTATAGGATGCACTGTGTGGTGGAGCAGGACAAGGCGGGCTTCTTTGGAGTGAGAAGTTCCTTGACAATGCTGTGCTGCTTTTTGTTCACCATTGACAATATCGCCTTAGTAAAGGCGCCCTCTCACTCGTGGTTTTACAACTTTAGGAATAAGTCAGGGATTTTTCAATACAAGTGAACAGTAGGTTGTTGTATGCTCTGACCAAGGAGATACTGCCGCATAGGTGTTTGTTATTATTTATATTCATTTTATTACACTTGATTGGTGTTTTTCTGCATTATTGTTATTATTATCATTATTATCATCATTATTATTATTATTATTATTATTATTATTATTATTATTATTATTATTATGATTATTATATAGCCCCAGGACCCCTTCTCCAGGGGCTCCAGCAGTTTTGAGGTTGCACCACCAACTGTAGTAGAAAAAGATGGACTTCTTTGGAGTGAGACATTCTTCGATGATATTTTACTCAATTTTGTCAGCTTACAATGATACAATCTCACCAAAGGTGACTTTTCACTCATAGTGCAAACACAAGCTGACAGAATTTAGTAACACCATATCTGGGTATTTAGAAGATTAATGACCAGTGCAGTGAACAAGCGCTGCTGTAGCTATTGTGTGCTCCCTCGCTCCTTTCCATCCATATACATGTTTGTTGCTGAAATAAGCACAAACTTGCATCTTTCACATAACACTGAGCATATAACTTGCACAATTCTTTATTCTAAATTACATCTTTTCTTTATCCATGAGGATAGGGAAATAAGAAAATGGTCTATGTATCTCCTGTGTATCACAAGATGACTGCCAGGGATGAGAGTAGGGGATTAGAAACCTTCCCCTCCTTGTATTATAACTTACCAGTAGAAGGAACTGGAGAAAGAGCCACGCAAGGATTGCTCCACAGAGGATCAGTTTGGGACATCTGAAGGTGCTTGGATGCAGTGAAAATGAAAAGAGAAAGGTGGATGTTGTGTTTAAGGAGAAGAAAGATCCCAGATGTTCTGGCTGAGTGAAAACTTAAGGGGAAGAAGAAAGAATGGTTTGGGAATGTCTAAGAGGTAAAGTCTTAGGTTGTTTAGTGCAAGGATGAAAACAAAAGAAGTAACACTGATGCAGGAAGTGAATTCAAGGCTGCTGTTGGTGAGAATAAAAGATGACTGATTGTCTTTGCTTATTTATCATGTATCAAGAGGAGTGAAGAAGAGAGAGGAGTCTTTGGGAGGAGCTGAGTGGGTGCTTTGGTATTTTTGATGCAAGAGATTGAGTCCTAGCAGTGTAATATTGGAATTCAAGATTGGATGAAATGGCAGTGAAGGGAGTAACTTGAGGTTGTAGGGTAGCTGGTGTAAATGAAAATAGGAAACAGTTTGTTGAGTTTTGTTCTGAAAAGCCATTGATGTTTGGGAGTACCTAGTGTGAAAAAATTTGCTCACACAAGTTGGGGTCATTAGGCATTATTGGATTATGTACAAACTGAAAGCATACATGAAATAGGTTGTTAGATGTAAATGTGCTGAGAAGGGCAGCAGGTGGAGGAAAGTGTGAAAATTTTTTAGTGCCATGAGGAAAAGAGGAAATAACATGAGGTGAAAGGGTGTAACAGTGAGTAAACTTGGAGAAGAGGCCTGTGTGCAGAGACAGCAAGAGAGACTGAGTGAAGAGTGGCATAAGGTGCAAATAAAGGAAGCAAAGGGAGTAAGTGAGGAGTGGAAGATATTTAACAAAGCAATGCTTACATATGTTGGTGAAGGGTGCAGTATACAGGTGAGATGTGGGTGTATGAGAAAGGGTAGTGAGTGGTGGGATAAGGAAATTAATTTACTACTCAGAGAAGAAAGAGAGTTGCATGGATGGTATGTGTAGGGGAATGAGTGCAAATGATTGAGAGATGTACAGGAGAAAGTGGCATGAGGTGAAGAGGAAGTTATTGGAGCTGAAAAAGAATTATGGAGTGAAAGAACATCTGTGAACTTCAGGGAGAATAAGTAAATGTTTTGGAAGGAGATTTACAATGTAAAGAGAAAAAATAGGAACTTCAGTTAGGGGAGCAGATGGGGAAGTGGTAAAAGGCAAAGTAGATGTCAAAAGAGATGGAGTGACTATTTTGAAGGACAGTATGTAATGATTTGCAAAGTTGTGTCACATCTAGGCACTTGAGACCATAACATGGTTAGGTTTGACCTCAATATAAAATTGACTCCCCTAAAACCAGTATTATTACACCTAACTTTAAAAGGGCAGAGTTTAAAGGGTTACACATTACATTAAAGAGTCTCACCCTTGTTGGTTCATGCCCAGAGGAATTACGGGCCAGTTATAAGCATTAGTTTATGCACCAACAAGACACATTCATTCCCATACACGACAGAACAGTAAAACCAACAGTAAGCCTAAATGATGCTCCCCAGATATTGCAAGAGCTATACGGTGCAAAATTAAACTTTACAAGCTTAGGAAATTAGACAAAGACCCAAATATTGCAATGCAGTTTAACACAATGAGGAGAGATGTGTAGAGACTTAACAAAAAAGCCAAGGTATAGTACAAAGTGAGTGTGCCAGAGATAGTAATAGAGATCCTAAACAATTTTATAGGTATATCAATAATAAGCAGCATATAAGGAGTGGGATGAAACTCTTTGTAAACAAAGATGGGAAACCCATTGTGGATGTTAAAAGTATACAACAACCCTAAACAAGTTTTTTAGTTCTGTTTTACACCAGAAAGCAGCGACATGAATTTCGAGATAGTGATAAAGAGCACTGATACAATACCAAAATTTACTGTCACAGGTAGAGAAGTACTAATACAGACAGATAATTTGAGGTTTCATGAACGTCCAAGTTCTGATCGTTTCTATCAACGAGTAATTAAAAAGGTTAAACATGAAATTGCTAAACAGTTAACCTCCATTTTATATAAATCTTTCCAGGATGGATTAGTCCCGCAGGACTGGACACTGGCAGAAATCATTCCAATGTTCAAATGGGAAGCCATGAAATGCCTGGCAATTGCCATCCTATTAGCCTCATATCAATTATATTATGTGTGAACTTCTGGAATCAATTATTAGAGATAAGATCATAGCATACCTGAAACATCACAGTCTGATCAATAATATACAGCATGGTTTGAGAAGGTGCAGACCATGCTTTACAGACTTCCTTGAATGTTATCATAATTTATTCAGTACCTTCAGCAAAATAATAGCAATAGATATTATATTTCTGGAATTGCAAAAAGCATTCAACAAATTCCCCCATATTAAATTGATGCATAAAGTCTGGCCCTTAGGTATTACAGGTTGCATAGGAAAGTGGAGAGAAGCCTGGTTATTTGATAGGTGGCAAAAAGTCATAATAAATGGTGAATCATCACCATGCTCACCCATTATTAGTGGTGTACCCCAGGGATCCATACTTGGACCAATACTTTTCATCATTTATATTAACAATATTGACATAGGCCTGAATAATTTATTCTCCAAATTTGTAGGTGACACATATGTTGGCACTGCCATATTAACTAAAGAAGATAGGCTAAGATTATAAGAGGATCTAGATAAGATTGCTGTATGGTCCTGTAAATGGCAAATGCCATTTAACATCAGTGAATGTGAGCTGTTACAAATAGAAAACCTCAACAAAAAATCTGACTGTGAACTGATGGGCCACAAGATACTGGACATCCTTAGTGTGAGGGATTAAGGGGTCATTCTCCAACAACTTCATATCCTCCCAGTATCATAATGAAGCTGCCAAGAAAGCAAATTGAATGTTAGGATTTTATCAACGGAAACTTTTCATACAAAAGCAAGGATGTGATTAACAGAATGTTTTAGAATACTTAAAGGATTCAACAATAATGATATTGAAAATTTCTTCACAGTAGCACCAGCACTACGAACAAGAGGAAATGGACTAAAACTGATTTACTCTGGACTGTATAAAATATTTTTTTACCAACGACATTATTGATACATGGAATAAGCTAACAGAAATATTGCTAGGAGCAACACCCTTAAAATCTTCAAAATTAGGCTTGGTCATCACTTGTTACTCTCTGGTATTGAATAATTCATTTAATAAATCATCATAATGTGGTGGTGTATCATGCTATCTTCTCAACCACTGATCTCTCCCTGGCCATGCTACAGTAACATACCAACATTGATTAACCCATATCACCTGCTTTGAGACAGTAAATGAGAATTATTGAAACATTCTTCAACATCAAGAATAATACAGACATGGTAAGTTAAGAGGCTGGAGCTCTAAGTTTATCCTCACTCTTGTACTTATAATAAAAGTGAAGGGATGCATGTCATTGGTGATGGGATGCATGACATATTCATGTTCATTCTACCTAATGACTTTTCTATAAAAACTTCCTTCAGGCATATTAATCTTGCAAGGTATTTTTTCTACCTGTTTTCCATTCGGCATGTTGATGGAAGGATTGGAGGGTGGGGAGAGAGCCTTTGCTTTGCTATTCTTTTCTTCTCCTGCTTTTAATGGGACTGCAATTTTTTTTTCTTTCTTTCTTTCTAAGTAGTGTTAAGGCCAGACCACCTAGTTTGGACTTTGGGTCTATGTGGTCTGTAACTCGGTGTAACTCTTAAAAGATATATTTTAGTGATGAAAACCCTTTGTAATTATAATAGTGCATGACAGAACCTCTCCCCAAAATACCACATATTGCCCTACACATGCCTGAGAGTACTTATGGAGTACCTTCTATACCTTGCAGTGGAGCAATTTCTCCATATGTCTGAACCTCTTTAGCACACCCTCTTTAGCTCTCTCAACCACACTCTTTTCATTATCACATCTGTCTCTCTCTCTCTTACTCTTTAATTGATTATTTAATCAAACCACCTCACACCATATATTGTCCTCAGACATTTCATTTCCATCATATCCACCTTACTTCATACATTCTTATCTATATCCTGTGCCTTGCATCCATATAACATTGCTTGGATTACTATACCTTCAAACATATTCAAGTAACGATCTCTCTTTCCACACATTTTTCAATGAACCTAGAACTTTCACCCCCTTACCCACCTTATGACTCTCTACCATTTCCATTGCTCCATTCACTGTATTGTCCATTCACAGGTATCTAAAACACTTCACTTCTTTCAAATTTTCTCCATTTAGACTTGTACCCCAACTAACTTGTCCCTCTGCCATGCTAAACCTATTAGTCTTGCTTTTATTTACATTTACTCTCAACTTCACCCTTTCATACACACTCCCAGACTCAGACACCAGTTTCTGCAGTTTCTTACTTGAATCTACCACCAATGCTTTGTCATCAGCAGACAACAACTGATTCGCTACCTAGTCCCCCACATCTCCCACAGATTGGATACTCGCCCTCTCTCTTGAAACTTATTGCATTTACCTCCCTCACCACCCCATCCTTAAACAAATTAAACAGCCCTTGTGACATCACACACCTATGCCACAGACCATCTTTCACCTGGGGCCACCTGGTACCATCAACAACAGACAAAAAATGGTCTTATTCATTCACACCCAATTTCTAGCTGTTATGTGTAATGCACAGGTATTAGAGCTCTACAACTAGGACCTACAGACCATTCCAGGGATTCCTCTGGTTGTTTCATACACCCTGGTTCAGTCCATTGACATCATGTCTTCCCCAATATGCCACACACCTTTAATTCACTTTCTTGTGCATGCCATTTGCTACCCTGCATGTTCAGGCCCTGAGCATTCCAAGGATTTTTCACTCTATCCTTTCATCTCCAATTTGATCTCCCCTACTCCTTGTCCCCTCCACTTCAACACATATTTATCTATCTATATATTTGCAATCATCCCATGACCAATTTCTGCGAAAGTCTTGGTGTTACCCAGTGTTTCTGTCTAAAGGCTTCTGCAGCCTAAGTCTGCACTTCTTCCAGTAGCAGGAAAGTGGATTCCTTTAGAGTGAAAGGTTTTTTGACGAGACTGCAATCCCAATGATACAGCCTTGATAAAGGCAATTTATCACTAGTGGTGTAACCTCTTGTAGGCAGAGCCCATTAACACCCATATACATCGCCTTACTTTATCTTCCTGCCCTAGGAGTGCCTTCTATCCTTATCAGGTTCCTGCAGCACACAGAAAGCTGGCCACATCCACTGGTCAGGACCAAAGGTCAGCAAGATTTGTGATGTGTGTGTGTGCCTTTATGTGCAAAAAGTGTAGGGGACTTGAGTAGTATGTACCTAGTGTTTTCTTTATGGTACATACATCGTAAGCATCTTGAGGTATGTTGAAACAGTGTTTGTAATGTTGTAGTGATTAGTGATGTTGATATACATTTTTTCATACTTTATTGCTGTTTTCTGGGTTAGTGAGGTAGTGGCAGGAAACAGACAAAGAAAGACACATATGTACATATATGCACATACATGTACATATACATAGTTTTTTTATGTTGAAGGCTCCAGTCATGGACAAAAGTCCACATCAAGGCCAAGCCGTAATTGAAATATAGGGAGAATTATGAAATGGGAAAAAAAGAAGAGACAAGGGAAAGTATTTACAAATTTTGAGAAAGTGAAAAACCTGTCTTTTGAAATATGCCAGGTCATAGTTATTGGAGAAGACATGAGAAGGTAGAGAGTTCCAAAGCTTTGATGTGTAGGGAAAGAAGCAGGTATCAAAACTGTCCATCTTTGAATTGCTGATTGCCACGCTCTAATTATGTGATGCAGCAGTTTGCCGTATATAGCATGGTCTAGCTAGTGGTGTGGGCACACAAGCAGCCAACTCTTGGGAGCAAAAACCAAAGTAATACCTGTAGAAGAAGGAAAGTGAACCAGCATTGCTGTGGAGGGCAAGGAGGTCAAGTTTGGAAGTTGGCCTGGGACATTTTATAAGGCGGACTGCTTTTGACTCAAGTCTGTCAAGTAAGGATGCAGTGCTAGAACAACCCCAAATGTGAGAACAGTACTCCATATAAGGACGAATCAATCCCTTGCATAAACGGAAGCAACTGTTCAGAAGAAAAGGAGTTTCAACATCAAAACAGGTCACCCAGTTTCTTAGAGGCAGACTTATCTATTCCTGTAATGTGGGATTTCCAAGAAAGAATGGATGTTACAGTAATACCATGTATGTTCAGTGAGTCAAGAGGTGGAATTACAGAACTGTCAAAGGGGAGACAAGACTTATGAGGAGTTTTTGAAAGAGAGATGGGTAGAAAGTGGGTCTTGGAGGCATTACACTTAACAAGATTTTGTGTACACCACTGAGATATCCTGTCCAAGTCTGAGTTTATTGAGGAAGCTGTGTCAAGACGAGATGCAGATCAAGTGAGAGAAGAGGGAGCAGAAATGAATGACGTGGGTGAATGCTGCATTGAGTTGTCAGCATATGAGCGCATTGGATTATTTGTGGGGGAGAGGAAATTGTTGAAAGAAAGGAGAAAAAGTGTCAGGGACAGGACAGAACCTTGTGGGGACTTCACTGTTGATGGAGAAAAGGGGTGAGGCTGATCCATCAACAACCACAGAGACAGATTGGTCAGAGAGAAAGCTATATATGATGGAGCAAAGTGAGGCAGGGAAGCCAAAAGTTGGGAGCTTAGAGATGATACCTTGATGCCACACCATGTCATAAGCCTTAGATATGTCAAGGGCAACTATGCAGGACTCCCCAAAATCTTTCAGGGTTGATGACCAGACATTAGTAAGATAGGAAAGAATATGACCAGTGGATCTCACCTTACGGAAGCCATACTGATGATCAGAGAGAAGACTACAATTTTCAAGGTGTTTAAGGATATGGGAGTTGAGAAGAGATTCAAAAACTTTGAAAATGGTAGATGTCAAAGCAATAGGACGATAGTTAGTGGTCAGAATGGTCACCCTTCTTAGGGATGGGATGAATCAATGCATGCTTCCAAGGAGAAGGGAAAGTTGTGGTTTTTAAACAGAAATGGAACAGGTGAGCAAGCACAGGTGCAAGTTCAGAGACACACTCTGTCAGTACACGGGGATGGATGCCATCAGGACCATAAGCCTTGCTTGTGTCCAGAGAAAAAAATGCTTTTCAGACAGTCCAAGAAGAGATTACAGGAAGAGGCATAGTATAAATAAGAGGAGCATCAGGGTGTGAAGGAATGTTAGAATCGTGCAAGGTGGAGTTAGAGGAGAAAAGGTAACCAGAGTTGCTTGGTCTACAGGAGAGAGCAGAAAAGTGAAGGGAAGACCAGAAGGACTTATCAGCAGGAGATAAGAAGTTTTTGCACTTCCTTTGAATAAAGGAATGCTTCACGTCACAGATAACATGCTTGCAGTGATGAAAGCTGAATGGGAGCCAGAGGAAGGAGAGTTTTTTCAAGCCTGATTTGCCTGATCCCTTGCCTGAATGGCTTCAGAACAAGAACGGTTAAACAATGGATGGGAGAAATGGCTTGGACATGTGGATAGATTGAGTGAGGAGAGGTTGACAAAGAAGGTGTATGTGTCAGAAGTGGAGGGGACAAGAAGAATGGGGAGACAGAACTAGAGATGGAAGAATGGGGTCCAAAATTGTAGGTTTTGAGTGCTCAGGGCCTGAACATGCAGGAGGGTGTAAGACAAGCAAGAGATAGGGTGAATTAGAGTGATTTGGTATACTGGGGGTGATTTGCTGTCAGTGGACAGAGCTAGGGCATAAGAAGAGATCAGGGGAAACCATTGAAAGGACTGTTGGGCCCGTATCTGGGTAGTGGGCTATGGTTTCAGTGTATTATGCGTGACTGACAGAGAGTGGGTGTGATTGCCTGTACATTGGGCTACCTCATAAATGCAGGAAATGATGAGCATTTACACACACACACACACACACACACACACACACACACACACACACACACACACACACACACACACATATTTGCCATTTCCGCATTAGCTAGGTAGCATTAAGAACAGAGGACTCAGCCTTTGAGGGAAAATCCTCAATTTTTATTACCACACATCTCTCTTACCCTTACATTACTTACTCGATCAAACCATCTCACACCGCATATTTTCCTCACACATTTCATTTCCAGTACATCCACCCTCCTCCATACAACTCTATCTATAGCCCATTCCTTGCAACCATATGATATTGTTGGAACTACTATTCCTTCAAACATACCTATTTTTGCTCTCCAACATAATGTTCTCTCCTACCACACATTTTTCATCGCTCCCAGAGCCCTCGCCCCCTCCCCCACCCTATGACTCACTTCCGCTTCCATGGTTCCAT
>JAYMFT010079644.1:0-14332 GCA_038088735.1 Panulirus argus | reverse complement strand
ATATGTATGAAGGCTCCAAATAGAATATCCAGGTCTGATTTCATGCACAAAAGGCGACAAAAGGTTTTAATGTGAAAGGAGACATGACGTTAATATTTTCAATTGATGATTCATATATACCGATACGCCATAGCACAGCGACGTCAGAACGCATCGTCAACGAGCTTGTGCAGACCCGTTAGCCTACAGATCAGTGGCTAAGCAGCCCTGCTCAAGGCGAGCCAATGAGAGCCCCGGAAAATTGTTCCGTGTCCAGTGTAACATAACGTCCGTTACGCCCTAGCGTGCCATTTGGATCACCACAACAGGTTACAATTTTTTTTTCGTTTGTTAGCTGAGACGGCACGGGTAGCTGAGGCCCTAATCAAAGCCATCCCATTAACGCTATATATATATACACCTTAGCCTGAGTCAGATACCCATTTCATCGACCAACCCCTAGGGGTGGATGTGCAGCTGGGTTGACTGTGGGCCGACTGCCGCGACCAGGATTCGAACCTATGCGCTCGACCCTGGGCGGCCCGTGAATACATCACGGTGAGGAACATTAACCCCACGGGAGTCCGTTGTAACTGCAGATAGGTCTCCTGCCGCCTGAGCTGGGTCCAGCTTCCAGCAATATTCCGCTTTACCCATTTCAGTATGACATTCAAGTTCATACCTCACGGGACACCTACTTACCTTGGTTGAAGTGGTCTGCTGGCGGCAACACGTTAAAAGATATCACAGAAATAAGATTGAAGATAAGTCCTATTACATGTAGCCTGCTTGATCTTACTTCGCATAAACTATTTTCTGGAGCAGTGGTAACTAAATCATACAACATACAAACATACGACGTGTTTTCCCACTCTTCTACCTTTACCCTATACCGTGTTAGTCAAGTCAGTCTCCCATGGTGCTAACGTTTGCTGACTGCGCTAATCTGCAGTCAGAATTCGTAGGAAAAGGAAAGGGTTTATTTGCCTTAAGCCTAGCCCCTTTTAGGGTTTGCTAACCTGGGGGCCAGATGAACTGGCAGATTTGACAAGGGTTTGTTACGTGAAATGATCTTTAGAATGTAATTATTATTATTGTTATTATTATTTTTATTATTATTATTATTATTATTATTATTTTGATTATTATTATTGCTACTACTATTATTATTACTTTTATTATTATCTTGTTATTATTATTATCATTATTATCATGGGAAATCACGAAAGTAGTTTAAACATTTGGGTGTGTGGGTAAGGGGCTCTGTGCATTTTACGTGAAGAGGGTGTGGACAGATGAGGCCGTTCTTTCGTCTTTTCCGGCGCTATCTATTATGATCTCTGCGATCATCTTGAAAATGAATGTTGCCCTATCCTAAACAGATACCATTCTTAAATGAGCAACTCATGCTGGCGCGTGGGATTACCCGTACGGACGTTGGAGAGCAAGTGGCTAAAACCGCCTTACTGGACCTCATTCTCGGCCCCGCCCGACTCTGGCTTAATCATAAATGCAATGCAGTCGGGTTTTATGTCGCGAATGAAGAGCCGTAACCGTGGGACGGCGTGGGTGGCTACCTCCTCTCTCAAAATACCGACAATGTCCCCGGTAATGATATGTAAATGACTGTAAATTCACTGATATTAGTTGTACGCATTTCGGAATCATTGTTAAACTGTGCACTCAGGTGGGATAGTGTGGTTTCTCACACTTAGGTAAATATTTTCATTTTTATCTTTTCTAAAGACGGTGGTTTACTTCAAGATTAAAAACAGATTTTGCTCAGCACAGTATTGAAATTAACGGGTGCGATGAGTCCATATATATTCGTATATGCCACATCTTTTAGTGTACGTTCCGGAAGTGGAACGTGTGTGAGCATTCCGTGAAAAGACCTATGCCGAATCTTGTTGTACGTTCTGGGAGGCGGACGTATGTGTAGCATTCCGTACTAGAGAGACCTCCACCGGATCCTGTTAAGTCCTGGGAGTAGAACGTGTCTTCTAAAGCGGCAGGGTACATATTAATGACCCCTGCAGGAACGTTGGTTCTCCTCCCGGAGAGAGAGAGGGTCAGGTGTTGGTTGTATTAGGTCTGCCAATACACACACACACTCTCTCTCTCTCTCTTTCCTGGCACGGGCCCATGCCATATGACAACCAGTCCTCTTGGGTTCGTAAGTCATGAATGCCTCAGACGCGGGTCATGATGCCCCTTAACGTATTTTCTGATCATAACTGTACAAGTTAAGCCATACAGGAGAATCATTCTTTTCAGACTTGATGGACTTTCTCTTGGGCCGGTAGGATGAAGGCAGACCCATTGGGGCAGCAAGGAGGAGCAATAATAACCTGCTGAATCAGTGATAAGAGAAGGAGATGTGGGTACAAATTACGCTCCTTCCTTTATAAAGAAAAGTTTAGCTTTATCATACAAGTTAGATCATTGATCACGTAAAAGTGTACCTTTAAGGACAAGCTGCTTGTGTGCCCCCACCACTAGTTAGACCACGGAGAACTCGGCACTCTGCTGCGTCACATGATTATTGTGTGGCCATCGGCAACTCAAGGGTGTGCCGTTTTGATAACTGCTTCTTTCTCAACACGTCGAAGCTTTGGAACTCTCTACCTTCTCATGTCTTTCCCAACAACTATGACATGGCTCATTTCAAGAGACAGGTCTTTCACTTTCTCAAAAGTTAGTAAATACTTTCCCTGTCTTTTTTCTTTTCCCCCTCTCTGAGTTTTTTATATTTCAATTAGGGCCCGGCCTTGATATGGACTTTTGCCCGTGACTGGAGCCTTCAGCATAAAAAAAAAAAGATAATTCAAAGAAGATAACCTGTAGATTGTCATTTTGAGTATGGAGATGGAAATAATAATGAAAGTCGTGGAGTTAAAGCGAAGTATTTATCAAGTCTATTCATATAGTATCTACAGCATTGCCCACGACTCTGGATCCATTAATACGAGTAAAATCAGACGAATCAAGTCTTAGGTAACTTGATAGATTAAGATTATCAAAGCCTTTGATCATTTTGAATGCTTGGATTAAATTATATTTTAACCTTCTCTTTTCTAAGCTAAACAAATTCAAGTCGTTTAATCACATCTCATAGGATTTGTTTCTCAGTCCGGGAATCATCTTGGTAGCTCGACAGTGTACGCTCCCTATTCTGTGTGACCAACACTGAACACAGCATTCAAGATGAGGACGAACCAATAAATTGTAAAGAGTTAGAATGATTTCCCTGGATTTAAATTCGAAGGCACTTTTCACTCCTTCTGTGCACTGTTTGCTTAGTTTTAGGTCACCACAGATTATTACACCATAGCATTTTTCCTCATTTGCCTTTTCCAGTTCAACAGAATTAATGCTGTAGCTTGCTTTTTCGTTTTTATTACCGATATGTAAAACTTAGCACTTATCGACATAGGATTTATTTGCCACTTATGAGCTCATCTCATTACGTTGTCTGTGTTAGCTTGAGGCTGTAGACGTTCAAGTTCATTTGTAGATTTATTTTCCAGCTTTGCATCATCAGCGAATCTTGATAACTTGCAATTCAGTCCATTATCAATAGCATCAATATATATGAGAAGAGATCTATTCCCAAGATTGATCCTTGTTACATCTAAACCTTCTGAAGCTTGTCCATTAATTACCAATCTTTGTCTACGGCCAGTTGGCCAGTTTCCTGTCCACTGAGGTGCAACCCCATCATTGTCATGTGACTCAATTTTCGCTAGTAATATTTGATGCGGAACCTTATGGAAAGCTTTTTGAAAGTCTAGATGGATAGTATCAGCTGCTTTACTTTCGTCATACAAGTTAATTGTATCATAAAAGAATCAAGCATATTTGTCATACATAAGCGATTTCGTCAAAAATATGCGAATCGTTTATTAAGTGGTGGTTCTCTGAATGGTTTCAATTCTATATTGATTGATGATTTCTATTAGTCTTCTAACGACAGACATTAAGCTAATAGGAATATGATTTCTGGGCAGTAACTTATTGCCTTTTCTTAATATCGTTGTTACATTGGCAAACTTTCATTCATCTGGAACTTTTCTTGTAACGGGTAACTTACTGAAAGGTGCAGTCAAGGACTTAACCACCTCATTTTCTTCTCCTTCATTGCTCTCGGATAAAGCTTATCAGAGCCTTCTTTTTTATTTATTTTCATACCGTTTATTGCTGGAAGCATGTCTTCGACTTTTGTCAATTTGTTGAAGGACGTTCTCCATTTTATTAATGAAGCTGGAACCGGTAAATGGGTTGTGTCTTCGATCATATATACCGATGCAAAAAAGTCATTACTATTTTAGCCATGGTTTCGTTGTTCTGAACCAAGTCACCGTTTTCCGTAATGAATGGACTTATTGACTGAGTAATGACTCTTCCTTCTTTTAACATAAATGTAAAACTCCTTAGGGTTTCTTTTACTTTTTTCAGCAATATGTACTTCAAATTGAACTTTACTTTGTCGTATTACTTTCTTTCTTTCTCTACGTAGATTTATATATCTTACTCTAACATATTGGTTACTAGATTCTCTGAGTTTCTTATGAGCTACTTAGACAACGGACATGGGCCCCATACATTGTGAGAGTGTATGTGGTCTTAGAATTATCTTTAACACCCAAAGAAGGTGTTAAAGATTTTCCGGTTGGTGGACGTTGTAGCTTGACGTTGACGGCCTTAATGACCCTGGCAGTTGATAAGCCTGAAGACCAAACAACCAACCAACCAACCGACTAAAGGCACTTTCTTATTTCACCATTCCACCATCTTGGTTTTGTTTTAAAAGTAGACTTTCTACTTGGCATTGGTACGTATGATCCCTCTACTACTTTGAAGGTTTTTCTGAAGCTTTTCCAAGCTACTTTCATGTCATTTTCACTGATTATATCATCCAAGGTTTGCCTCTCCAGAGTAATGCAAAGACCATTATATTTTGCACGTTTAAAATCGGAAATTTTCTCACGACTGTCATTTTGACCTTAGAAGTAATTTGTCGTTGATCGCTTGTACCAAATTTTATTCCAATTTCAGCATTATTAACATTATCCTCATTTATAGTATGAACTAAATCTAATATCTCTTCTCTGCGAATAGGCTTCTCGACCAACTGGATCAGGGCAATGTCAAGCAAATTTAGGTAGAGTCCACGCCCGAAATTACTGGAAAGGGATTCTCAAAATTTAGATACAAGTGTGTTAAAATCTTTTACTATGAAAGAATCTTGTTCATTTCAAATTTTTGCTGTTTGATCATAAAATTTTTCACATGCCTCTGGTGTATGTATGGGGAGTCCTATAAACTAACCTAACCTAACCTAAAACTGAGTATTAGGCGAGGAAATCTCTCTGGCTGATATCTTACCAAGATTTTGAAATGAGAATCATATCATACTTTCCTTTTAACGCTGTCTTCACTAACTCTGAGACTCTATTTCGTATACTCCGAGCGTTAACAAAATATTTTTATACAACACTGAGACCTATTTGGAACGGAACTTACGGAGGGGGATGAGTCTGCTCCAAACGGGCTGCGTTGTTTTACCAAAACGCAAGTGTAAACTCACTAAGTAGCCTACCAAAACGTGCAGCTCCCACCTCATTCAGATGTAGTCCGTCCTTGATAAACTTATCAGGCTGCATATAGAAATATTGCCACAAGTTTATGAATTCAGCCCTTTCCTGAATACAGACGTTCACTAATCTATTATTCAGACTGAACGCCTTACTAAAGAATGAATTCCCGGCGTTGATCCTAAGTAGAACTCCTGAAATCATAATATTATTAGTTTTATCTCAAAACCGTCGAATAAGACGGCGATATTTCTCCAACAGTTCTTTCAATTTCTTCTTTAGTACATCTTTGGTACTTACATGACAGATGACAAGTGTATTATTGTTAGTGCCACCACAAACCTCCTCTACAGCGTCAGCAACCTGGAAAACAACACTGCTCGGCACTTAACATTTTATTAGGATGCATGATATGGGAATGGGAGACTTTTTCTTCTTTAAACAAAAATGTAGTGTCAAAAATATGATTCTTACACTTACAACCAAACTTGTTATAATATCAGGAAACGTTTTCCATATATTTCTCACATTTGACGGAAAGACTTTTAAGTAAACTGAGATCTAGTGTTACTGTTCATAAGTTCACGACTTTGAATTATGTATGGACTTCCAAAAGCTCGTAAGTATACTTAATTCAATCCTCCTCTTTAGTATGGTGTCAAAGCAAACCAATTTTGGTCTCTATGATAAAAGTTCCAAAATTAGACAATAACCCTATAAGCTTTCAGATAGCCGACATTTAGAATGTACTTTTTCAATTCAGGTATACTAGACACTTAGTTTTGGTAGCCTGCATTACGTTTAGTATGTAGTGAATTAATATGTGCCATCTTCACGATGAAACAGTTGCTACCATATTACAATTGTAAATGACAGCCATTATGGTCGCTTACCAAAATATCTTTGGATCCGAACCTACTGGAAACTTGATCTTGGTTGCTAATCATACTTTTGAAGGCTACGAGATCCAAGCGTGCCAACTTAAGTATGCTAGAGGTACAGTCTCCTTCATACAGGCAAAGCTGGCCATTGGAATGCAGCCTTATTGCGGTATCTTTTCTTGCAGCAACAAGACAGCAACTCATAGGATCCAGAGAGGCTATAGAGTCCATTGCAGTTCTTGCTCCATCCTCAGGTGGAGGGAAAAGAAGACCCAAGCCACTGCAGCAGGGCTTGACCCCTTATAAGATCACCACGACAGGCAACTCTTGAGAGAGTGTGTGTTTTAGCTTCTTCCTGGCCATGTCTAAATCAGCACAGGTACTTACTTGCCAGGTTGCACAGTACATCAATGGAAAGAATTACTGTTACATGCATGACTCCCTCGGAGATACCAGTAAGGGACGAACGTCGTGTCAGCATCTGTGAACTCTGAGGGAGAGTTCCAGGTAATCCAACAAAGGTCAGCACAATGTCGCGCGTAGTCTTTGCTTAAGACACTGGAAAGGGGTGCGTGCCTTCCCTGGCCCGACATATGCCGCTGATTGATGAACTGCCAAGTAAAGAAAAAAGCTTTACTGTTCCAAAGGCTTGTCTCTGTTACTCTCACGGCCAACACAATACCAGTGTCAACATTGTCATATAAGTATCTGGTGACGACAGTGTTGTGCAGCATGTTTGCCTGTCCTCGGTAACATCAGTAGATACAAAACAATGTTGTGATGTTACACTGAGTACCTGCTCCCCATCTGGGATCGCCAGTCCTTTGTGATCCTCTTTTGTATTAACGAATGAGCACTTGTGAAAAGATACTGAATAAGTCGCTCTTGTTGCTGATAGTTTCCGAGTACGGCTGCAGACTCAACAACACTACTGGGAAGCCTATTACCTCGTACGACTCTGGCTCTACCTCTCAGAGATTCATCAACATGCACAAAAGATGCACGTAATATATCTTCTGTAACATATGGTTTAGAGCTGAAATAGCCTTGGACATGTACATGGCCGATTGCTTCATCAAGTCTGATCCATTTCAACGATATTTGGAAAAAGGTCGCGAGAAAACCAACCAAATTTTCAACTCATAAGATATATACAGTACCTTAAAAGGCGATGACCACCTTTTTTGATGAGAAATACCAGCTATGGTGGCTTGCTATGTGATAGCAACTAATTCTTTTGAAGTTCTACTTTTATACATTTTCTACTGTGATTAATGAACGGTGTTATATCGTTCCCATAAGGCGATGAGTGTACTTTAGTAATCGTTAAACATGCATTTTGGTATCACAATGATGGAAAGGAAACCATTTTGAATACCACATCGTGTCACTTTTAACATGCCTTACTTAGATTTCAACCCCTCAAGATGTATGATTGGGCGGTAAAGAACCGAACAGTGGCGACCATTTTGAAATGTGATTGGGCGGGACCTGGATCATTAACAAACTGTCACAGCTAATCATCATCTAAGACGTGTTACTAACCACCAGAATCATGTGTGCGGCAAAAAAGATGGATCCTAAATGTGATCATTTGCCCTTCAATATGGCGAATATATGTTATTGGTATATCTGCAAATGTTCTTACCATAACTGTCTAATTGTTCACCATCGTTTTAGGCTTTATATCCAGCTGCAAAATTGTTGAAGCCTTTTGGACTGTGTTGCTGCATGGTTTAGACCAGCTTAGCAACAACAGGAACATTCAATTATTTGTTGCCTAAACCCTTGGACTCTGTTCTCTCTTCCATCATAATGAATCTGTTTACTGTAAAATATTCTTTATAAGTTGAAAAGTAGATTATGAATTTGGGTGTTGGTAGATGTGTAATGGCTGGCTTTGACAGTCAGTCCTTGTTCCCTGATACTCCATTAAAGGGAATGAGTAATATTTAACCAACGCACACAAAAAAAGAAAAAAAAATAAAGCCCACGGTTAATGATATAAGGCCTCATTTGCACACAGATGGTAGACCTAAAAGGCTATTTGTCAACTATATCCTTTCATCATTCACTGATGACACATAAATGTAGGTCGACGGGATGGCTATGGGATACCCGCTAGGATCGACTGGTTGCTCTACACTTAGTAGCAGGAACGGGTTGGACCCTTTGAAGCGAGAAATTTTTTGACCAGACTGTAGTCTGTTGCATCAACAGACGATGATACAGCCAAGCCAATGGTGAATTTTCACCCACTGTAACCACAAGCAGGTGAAGCCCGGTAACACCTACCTTGGCATTATGAAGTTAAAAGGCTTCATGAGGTTCAGTTAAAGCCTTAATATGCAACACTGATTAACAGCCAAAATGTTTCGGAAATGAAAATAGCTAGGCCTTACATAATTGGCGCGCTGAGTGCGATTATGACTCTTAGAATTGTTGAATGGCTCAAGTTTTGGAGATACTCGGGGTGAATTCTTGTCTGAACGATTTGTGCCGGGTTTGGCTTTGTGCGACTTTGAACGCGGAAACGGGTTGACGCAATCAGCACCCAGGTATTTCGTCGCTCTACTTACTGCTTATCATTCACCTCCAGGGAGTCGCCCAGCGAATACGTGTCGTATTCGTTTTCTAAAGTCTTTTATTGAACCTCGAAGTTTCTATTCTTGCCGTGCTCTTGTCCTGCAACATTTTCTCGCATTCATAAGTCTCTACGGGGTGGAATATTGAAATCAGAGTGCAAGTCGCTTTCGTTTTACAAATATGATACAGTACAATACTTGCTGCTTCAATGACCCATTCTCCTTCGTCCTAACAAGAGCTTGTTCTTCATAATGAAAAAAATATATATGAATTTGATATGGCTTAGCTGCAGACCGAGGAGGTGAACGCTGAGTGTACGGGTATCGAACGCAAGCTTTTAGTTATATTGGCTGGAATATATTTTGACTCTCACCAACACAGAGGCGACTGACGAGGGAATGACTTGATAGTTAGTATTGCCGAGACCCTGCTGGGCTGGGACAATGTTAACACGGGTGATACCACCTGACGCATCCCGGACACACGCACAAAATACTTACTACTTTATGTACATTAGGTTAGTTAGTAGTACTGGGACAGGACAAACAGGTTATCTCTCCACTGGCACAGGCCTCACCAGTCCACTGGGATTTGCCCGGCGTTCCGGTGACCCCAATCCGCCCCTGCACACAATATGGACAGGGAAGATAACGAGGGAAAAGGGGTTAAACAGACTGTACAGTCACTGGGGTGACAGTCTATTGGTTATTCACGATATCTAAAATGCTTTGGTTGGAACTGCTCTCGCAGCAGTCTGTACGAGTTCTGTCTGATTGGCTCGATGTGACTGTGGTGCCGAACTGCAACTCGAGAGCGACAGTAGTGACCATATCAAGGATGCTGCGAGAGTTGCCGAGAGCTGGGAAAACCAGTATGTTTAGCGCCTCTTCCCGGGCGACACAGGGGGTGCAACACGGATGATGCTGTATCTTCTATTCTGCATCATTTCAGTTCACCCTTGTTGTGTTGCAGATGGTTAAGAAGACCAGGTAAGGAAAACGCAGTTGAGTTTGGGAAGAAAGAAAGTTATCAGGACATTCCTGAGCTCAAGCACTGGGAATCCAAGTGTCTTAAGTTTGCGAAAAATGTAGAGTCGGTCGCTAGAGGATCTAATGATGGCACTAGAGTTTTCCCTCTAATTTGATTTATCGTCCAGAGTAACAGCAAGAATCTTGGTGGAATGGAGAACAAGGAGACGGGTGGGTCCTGCTCAGACTGTAATGCAAGTAAACGAGGTTGGTAGTGAGGATGATGAGTATGACTACAGTCTAGTCTTGGCTTAGTTGATGGTGACATTGCTGGTGACGCTTAAGCCCTGGAGTCTGTAAAGCGCGCGCGCGCGCACGTGTGTGTGTGTGTGTGTGTGTGTGTGTGTGTTCTCATGTCTAAACATAAAAGCAAATGTGCAAGAGATTGTTCTAATATATCAAATAAACCAATGGCATACGGTGAAACACCAGGCAAACATTAATCATCCACTTGTCAATGTTGTTAGTGGACGTCAAATGGCAGATGATGCTCGCTGGAAGTCAGCTCTCATCGATTTCCAGTAATTGGTGAAGCAGTCCGTCCGTCCCTCGTCGTCCCACCCCACCGCTGCCGCCAGTCCTCTACTGTTTCGGCTGGTGTTGCACTCAGTCCTGCAGACGATGACAAACACACACACTACGCGCACCCAGAACCTCACACTGACTGACACAGGAAAACACGCATATATACACCCATAGACACAGAAGCATCCATATAGCAAGCAGCAAGGCTCGTGTTAAGAGATGGAAGGGAAGAGAGACATCCACGAACACTATGGCCACCCAAACAAACACGCCGATGACGAAGTTATGTCATTCTGTGTGGAGAGAAAAGAGTATAACGGCTTCAAGAGCCTTCCCGCCACATAGGAGTTCACCTTACCCTGCACCCACGCACAGCGCAGCCTCGAAACCGCAGGAACCTCACAAAAAGGGCCTGAAATATATATATATATATATATATATATATATATATATATATATATATATATATATATATGCACTTGTATGTGCGTATATATATGTATATGTGTATGCGATTGCGGGAATCAGCAGTGAAGTAATGTGGGGAGGGGGCAACTATTTGTTTTCAAGACGTATTTGGGGAGTGAATGTGCATACATATGTTATTATGTATACAGAGTATAACACAAAATAGTATGTTTTAAAGTATTTGTCTAATATACTGCTCTTATATGAGGACAATAATTGGCAAAATAGCATCAGCAACATTAAGATTTATGTTTACCAGTTGATTTTCAAAAACATAAAAGTGGCTACATCAGAAAAGAAATATTCATCACCTTTTACTGTAAATCAGGATATCGAAAAAAAAAAAAAGAAAGAAGCTTCAGCCCCCGGAATGAAGATGGCTAAACATCTGGACTACTGTGTCTAAGTTCGACAGGTTGTCACGGGGTCTTTGTATGCGAGGTAAAGCTGACATTCTGCTCTGCCCTATGGTTCCTCTCATGTACCTGTTTAGTGGCAGAGAAAAACACTCGCACCTCCTTGACATTCACGTGAGGGTACTGGCTTGGTGTAGGTAAGCCTTAGGAACACGTGTGTCGGTATCGCACTCCTTGATTGCTGCAGTACAGTTCTTTAGCTGATCCTTCGGCAGTACACAGATGGATAGATGTAACGGTTTGCTGTTAAGCGTTACATGGCTTCTTTTATGTACACATTTAGCACATATTTACATGAATTTTATAAGACAAGCATAGATTGTTATATCTAGATATAACTTACGTCAATCTTAACCTACAGTACATTAAATCCAGTCAAAATAATTATCACATTACATGAATTAGGAACGTAAATCAACGTTCATTATAAATTATGAGTGAAACAAGCTGTGCAGTAATTTATGGTTTGCTGGAGGTCTGAAGTGCGACGCCACAGCGGAAGGGCTGGAAACGGTCTGAGCCCCATGCGCTTCTTGTACTGACCTCTGGTATTCGTGATGGCAGTTGGTCGTGGTGTTGCGGTGTCGCCAGGAGTCCCAGTCCGAACTTAAGTCTCAGCTCCTCTCTTCTCTGAGCCAGGGTGTCAAGCTCAATCATGCCGAGGCCGTCCCATCCCAATGCTAACTTCACTACTCGACGTTGGATTTTTTTCTGTTTGTTAGGCCTGGTGTAGAGTGAGGCCTGAATGGTAGAGGGGACAGCAGTACTCCAGGACGGGTCGAATATATTTCATGTAAGCTTTGACCAATTGGTGTGGCGGACCATTAAATTTTCTTATGGCGTACAGAATATGACGAAGTTTGGTCGCTCTTAAGATCCTAATGTTGACCTGGTCCTGCCACGAGAGGTCGTTAGTGATGGTGACGCCCACCAGCTTACAGCTGTTCACGACCTGGGTGCTGGTGTCGCCTATCCTCAACTGGGGTTTCTTGCTGGTGAATACGTTCATAACTTGGAACTTCTTTAAGTTGAGGACCATGTTGCTCCCTGAAGCACAGGCGCTTAGATTTTGAGTGGCTTGTTGCAAGGTGCTGTTGGTGCTTGCCTCCTCTAGTGGACGTTGTCGACACTTTTGCTTTTGAGGCGCGTGTGAGACTCCCTGGCGGCACCGGTGATCATTTCCACGAAGGCGATGGGTCCATATACAGCACTCTGAGGGGCACCACGTGTTGTCTTTCTCCGTTGGATAAGCTTCCCAGTGGGGCCACGGACTCTCTGCACCCGGCCATCAAGGAAGCTGCAGAGCCACCAGAGAAGTGTGGATCACAGTCCTGCTTCGTAGAGTCTCTGGATTACAACTGAGTGGTCTGTGTGATCAAAACCTTTCGAGAATCATACAGTACCACAGAAAATAGTCTGCCAGGCTCATTGAGGTTTGTCAGCATAGCATACTGTCTTGGGTCAATGTTTTGAAGAATGTCAGACATATCCTGTGGTGTAGCAAAGCACTCAAGAATCTTGCTGAAAAAGGGAGTAAGGCTTATGGGTCTTAATTCAACTGTGGAGCTGGGATTAGATTTCTTGGACACTGAGATGATAGTTGCTCGGCGTCAAAAGGAAAGCACATGTCCTTCCGCGAGAGACCTATTATATATGTGGATGGGAGGTTTGCTCAGTTCAATTGCAAATTTCTTCATTAGTCTGTTGGGGAGGTCACTTGGAGGTGGGTCCATGGTGCTTCTCATCTGTGGGAGACATTTGGCCACATCCCATGGCCGTAGTTTTATGTTCCTGTCCTCCTCCGGGAGGAAGGCAGACAAAGATGATGTGTGGAGAAGGTGAAGGCGGTTGCACGTCTCAGTGAAGTGTGCATTGATTTGTTCCGTCAGACTTTGGTCATCTGGTGCGCTGTCTAACTGCATTTTCCAGGGTTGGGGTTTGCGATCCATGAGGGACTGCAGCTCCCGATACCAGGCTCCTTTCGTGTCTTCAGAAAGGTTAGAGATGCGGCGACGATACCATCTTGATTTGACGAATCTTATTTCAGTTCTGCCATCAGCTCTGAGTTGGAAGAGTCGCTACCGTTGGCAACTGCTAGGCCACGCTGAGCTATGAGGCGCTTTATTTGTGCAGTCATCCAGCCTTGGTCATTGTTCCGCTTGGTAAAGGTCATTAGAGGGAAACAGTCCTTATACTTAACCTGGAGTAAATTCTGAAAGTGTTCTACTGCAGTGTTCTACAAGCATTTTTCATCGCGACCCCGTTTGCTTTTATGAATTACCTTTATGACCCTATTGCACGTCTGTTATAACTTTCTTCCTCCGGCATAAAATCTTTTTACTAACACATATCTATATATACATATATACATATATGCATACACATATACATGCATATGTATATACATACATATATACAAACATATCTATATGGATTCAAAATAAGTGAACGTGTTGAAAGTGTTATGAAGTAAATTTTTTCTATAAGAAAATATAATTACAAAATATGTAGAACTACTGCGCAAATTGTAACAAAGCAGAGAATAACGGCGTGCAGTACCTCTCAGTGTGCCTGGTGTGCCTGCTTGTTACTAGTTATCTTAGCCCAGTTTAGCTTGTAGGAGGATAACGCCTCACGCATGTCTGCTGTAGGTTTGAGTCGGTTTCTTTCTATGTTTTTTAAGCTTTTTCAGGGTTGAGAAACCAACTTCACTCAAGTACGCAGTTGTAAAAGGTATCAAAAGTAAGATACTTTCCTTATTTAAATGTGGATATTCCTTTTTTTTTTTTTTTTTTTTTTTTTATGTTAGCTGAGACGGCACGGGCAGCTAAGGCCCTAATCAAGGCCATCCC
>JAYMFT010079633.1:0-14332 GCA_038088735.1 Panulirus argus | reverse complement strand
CCACTAGGAAAAGCCATAGCCAATCCCAAGTACAAGTCGTCTGACATAACTACTTGTATACATATTTCTGGGAACCATTTTCCATATATAGCACTCGAACGCCATAAAAGTCTGTGACGAGCAAGTTTTACAAGTAAACTTTTTTTTATCTGGACTCCGCAATACTGTTATCTTGGCCAGACCTAAAAGCCTTCCTTCTCAGACTGATAAAGCAACCCTTTCATGACACGATACACTGCGTTTTACGAATGATTATAACTGGATCAGTTGTTTCATATCCTTCTTTCAGAGGGAATGACCGCTCGAACAGAAACCTTTCTATATGAGGAGCAGCACGCAAAATATCCAAATTTACGTTTCTTACCCATTTTGAAGCAAGCCCAGCTCTTGCCGATCTGGTTTTTCCATAACGAGAAAATTGAGGCTTGCGATCAGAACCATTTTGTGTTTCTGGAAATACAACCGGTGAATCATATCATTACCGAACGAAAAACAAATCAGAAAATTTTCCTGTCTGGATTTTTCCCCCCTCAGTATTCTTCTACCAGAGTAGTTATATCCGATAAGTTATAAATTTGTTCCTAATGGCAAGAACAGCACATTCCGATACTTTTCTCTCCCCCCCCCCTCCCTCTCTCTAAAGTAACTGTGGGCACCAGGTCACTCACTCTAAGCAGGAGTACCTCCAACGTCACCATGCAGCAACTTTGTCCCCATGTCATCCACTCCCAGTAGGACCGTTTCTTATGTCATTGCCACAAGCAATCTTTCCAGGTCACCCACTACCACTAGGTCCGCCTCCCAGGTCATCACTACAAGTAAATCCTCATGTTACCCATTCCCAGCACCATCGTCCCCCCCAGGTCACCCATTCCCAGCAGAATCGTCTCCCTGGCCACCAATGCAAGTAAACTCGTTCCAGGTCACCCACTCCCAGCAAAAGTCTCCCAGGTCACCACCCTAGGAAAATACATATGATATCATCCATCAGGTCACCTTGTACTGGTAGCCCCGCGCCTACAAGGCCATCCAGCACAGGTAGCCCGTCCCTACCAAGTCATCCAGCATCGGTAGGCCTCTCCAACCAGGTCATCCAGCATAGGTTAACCTTCCCTACCAGGTCATTCAGACCAGCCAGCCTCGCTCTTACCAGATCACCGCGCCTAACAGGTCACCCTCAAGATAGTCTACTTCGATGCTCCATCCATTACTTAGTTTCATCACGTTTTATGATTTTAGCAATATGACGTTTTCATTTCCGCGTAATTTCCCATCAACAGTTTCACAGGGCGACCCCCCGGGGGCCCGCTCGCTGCTAACGCCGGCCAAAAAGTTTCACATCGACCATGGCAGTCTGAAGCCAGATTACAACCTGTTTCATTACAAAGTTGTAAAACTGTAGGCTTATGAGTGGTTCGATGACCTCAATGGTCCTAGGTGCTGTTATTACCAACTGGTTACTGACCACTGGTTTAATAATACATCTTAATATCTTCTTTTTTTTTTTTCAGGGTGACCGGCGAGTACGTAATTCAGCCAAAGGAAAAACTAGTTCGTCGGACGTCCAATGGAAATGGCGTGTGGGCTACTTTCTCGTATGCGTTTTGCGGCAGTCGGCCGGCCGTTAAACGAGTTTATTAGGCGTCCGTGGATAAATAATACCCAATCTGATACTTTATCTTTTTTGCCTCTTAACGCGTCCCTTATAAACCACGCCGAGTTTGGTCGGGTTACACCGGTCTTTAGGAAAGTCCTCGTCTAAATGAGAATAATTGGCAGACTCGTCTCTAAAACCAAACCCTTAAATTAACGATCGCGACCAGAATGTTTGGTAGACTAATCAGTGGAGCCAAACCGCAAGTTATCACCATGGGGGTGGTAGCACTGTGCTCCAGCCCACACACTCTGGTGTGTCAGCCCAAGTATTCCCCGCCGCTGCAACACCAGAGCATTTTTCCAGCTCCTCCTCCTCCCTGTCCACCAACGCTTTGGCCCGGCTACCCCCTTCCCTCAACGTTGGTCTCTTCGCAGTCCATTCCTGTGCGGACGGGTGGGGCGTGTGGTTAACGTCACCGAGAGCACGTGAGCACACACCCCGTGCACCACAGTGCCGCTCTTCTGTCGCTGGGACAATGCATACGCAAGGAATACACCTGGCAAACATTCTGCCATTGTCTCAATCTATCATTGTCTCTTTATCAGTTTCGAAATTTTCACCCATTTTTGTACTCTTCCCATACTTCCTATTCTACAACGTTTAAAGCCATTTTTTAACTATATGTGCAAGAATATCTTTCTCCCTCTCTGTTCTGCCACACTCGACTTGCTTCTCCTGTTGGCTCTTTTTCCTAATACTCTTAAGTAATTTCCCTTTCTCTTATTTCTTCCTTACATCATTTTACCCACCTTCCTGCCACTTACATTACCACCTTCATTTATCTTCCTATTTTTTCTTCCTCTTTTTCAATAAATTTTCAAAGAGCTTATCAGCAGCGGTGCCAATCATCAAGTCAATTTACGCATTTTTCTTCGTGTGCTTCAACTCTTTATAAATGTTTCATCCTCCCCCCCCCCTTACACACATTCGAGTTTTATATTACCCTTGTCATAGCTCAATGACTTACCTAATTCAGTGATCAACAGACAACTTGGCCTGTTAACTCACAGAAAGAAATTATCTACGATCCCATTAAAAAAGGAGAAAACTACAAATGGATTCTGAAACACACTAACTGGCCGAATACCGTAAGAAATACACTAAACATTTTCCTTCAGGTAAAACAGTTTTAAAAAGAGATAACTGTATATAAAACAGGGAAACAAAATGAAACATGGTATAAGAACGTATTAGAGAGGAGAGGACCCACACCTACGAGTACCTACTAGAATAATTCGCGAACAGGCAGGGTTGGAGAATAGAGAGGGAGTATTTATTTACCTACGACGAGATTGTACTAAAAGGTAGGGCTGGCGCGGAGAGAGAGAGAGAGAGAGAGAGAGAGAGAGAGAGAGAGAGAGAGAGAATCCTAATCCATGAGCTGTATAGCGTGCGAATAAATCTTCGTGCGCGTCATCATCCCTTCTTTGCATGAAATTGGTATTTGTTGTTGTCGAGATATTGTTCGGGCGAGACAGCTGAAAACGGGTAATTAACGTCCTTTTTGTGACTGGCTGCGGCTCGGTGGCCAGCACGATGAAAGAGAGAGGGAGGGAAGCCTAGCCGGGCGGACCCGATCACTCTCTGAAGCCAGTCACCACCGGGCCCCGCGATGCCGTAATTAAAGTCGAGCATCGAACCTGCGTCTCTTGTTTTGTAGCAGAGCTTATGAAAAATAGCCGGACAATATACGATGAAAGGCTGAATGCTGCCGCGTTAAACTGATAAATAGGACGCGTGACTTGTGTTGCAGAGGAACCGGGCCAATGATGCGACCTGCGCTTTATTTCCCGGCGACTCTCTAAAATGACGCGATGCTTTACAAAGGAAGATTTATCGCTCGAAGCTTCAGCTACTAATTTAGGGCTCTTTTGTGAGACTTGGAAGCCCACGTTTACGGCGTAAAGGAATGGTCAAAGAGTGTCTTTCGTCATATTACCATACTGATGGTATTTTCCCGTCCCAGGCATTGCAATACACTCCTGGTGATTCTCTCTCTCTCTTTCTCTCTCTCTAAGAGCCTCTTGTTGAGAATTTTATGAGATGATATTGATATGGACCAGATTGTGTGTTATCTCAAAGAATACTAACGATACTTATTAACATATCTAAGACGATGGTAAACCAAAGGATAGTAAACGGTATAGATGTATAAAACACAAACATTAACGGAGAATTTCTTCTAATTTTCGGGATATGTAACACGCAATCCAACTCGTAGACAAATCAGCGAGTGACATTTTCTAACACATAGGGAAACTAGTTCGTGTGAAGCCACAGCATTGCTTATGAATGTTAATTATGACGGATCTTGATGGCTGAAAACAACTACTGTGAAATCAGCACAAAAATAAATGATGTGGGCGCAAATCCTACACTTTAATATGCTTGAAAATAGTATGACAAAGTCTGGCGAATGCTGGAGTAAAGACGACGCGCAAGGGCTAAACAAAACAATAATGATAATAATAATAACAATAATAATAATAATGATAATAATAATGATAATGGTAACAATAATAATGGTAATAATAATAATAATAATATTAATAATAGTAAGAAGAAGACAAAGAATAGCAATAATGATAGAATCAATAAATGATAATAAAGCAAAAGACATACATTTCTAGTCACCTCTTTCATTACTGTTCAATATACGCCAGAAACTACAGCCAGCACTCTCGATGTACCTCCATGTGTTTACCTGATACTCATTAATGCGCGCACAGAAAGACAGACAGACAGACACACACACACACACACACACACACACACACACACCTAATATTTCACGTTAAACACATAATGGAACTACATCTCTTGGCCTAAGTAGGGTATAATAACAGGGTAAGAAAGCGGCACCTTGCCCTCCATCACCGCCCCACACCATCAGCGGGGCTCATCATGCAACTATTTAGGTAAGTGCAAATTAGTGGAGCAGGCAGTAAACAGCGGTGGCTGGCTGGGACTGTGTATGCGCACACACGGCGCTTGACACTCGCCCTCCTTGTACATGCATGAGCCACGGGGACTATCACTGTGTACATCACGGCTTAGGTAAACACCACACACACACACACACACACACACACGTACGCACACTCACACACATGCACACACAGACACACACACACACACAAATCCAATATTTATGGAGCAATGCATTAGTGTTGGGGGGAGTCTTCCACAGCTCTCTCTCTCTCTCTCTCTCTCTCTCTCTATCTCTCTCTCTCTCTCTCTTCTCTCTCTCTCTCACATGGCTGTCAAGTTTCAGTCCTTTGGCCCTGGTTGCAGTCTTTTCTTTCAGCTGTTGCATACAGTCCACAGAATTTCTCAATCTCAGACAAAAACGCTCGACAACATTATCTTACACGACTCGTTCTTAGTGACTCGAGAGTTTCCTCTTGCAATGAGCGCTACGCGTTAGCCCTGCCGTTTCGAAGAATCTCCTAAGTACTCCTAAGCAACTCCAAAGTAAGTACCATATTTGGAAAGAGAAATCAGCAAACTAAATCATTTCCGCAAAGCCTTTTTAGCAGTTTATGTGTTACATAACATTTTTTGGACGTGAAAAAAAAAAGAAAGCAAGCAAGAGGAATATGATGGGAGATTAAAAAGTTTCCGAGAGAGTTTTTGTCTCTGTTAGGCGTCTTTACTTCAGTTCTGAACCAATACAACCAAGGAACCTACCTTTTTCAGCAAGTCGCAATATGTTTCATACATGTCCTGTAAGTCTACAATCAAGCTGATGGCTCCGATGTTCTCAGCCGAGGAATTTCCATCGCTCTTCTTAAAAGACGCGAGCATGGCCATTTCCTTTTCTATTTACTCATTTATCAATTCACTCATATATTCATATTCATGAGTTGTGTAATGGTGTCGTTCGGGCAGAGAGGTACCTCGGCACGGAGGAGGAGGCTACGTAATGGAAACCAGGAGGGCACAGGCAACATAGCCCTACATCTATAAAGATACATCAGACTGACCAAATGTGACCATCATATATAAATGATCAGCGACAACGAACACGACTCACCGCCATCAAAAAAGGGGTCCGAACAACCAAGGAAAGATCAGCAACATCAAGCACGGAAACACGACGTCCAGCAGGGATGAAAAACTCTCAGTATGGGTCAGGAACAGACAGAAGGCATCAGCAATGACAGCTGCCGGACTCATGGTAGCGATCACATTCTCTTGGGACGTTTACCGGCATAAGGCAAGAGCCAACCTCCAGCTTTAGTTAGTAGGAACTCTGAGGGAGTACGTGCTTCAAGAAGAAAGCAAGCTACCATTTGGAGTCTAAAATGCCTGGCAGGGGTTAGGAGCATTCACCTTAAGGACAGTAACAACCAGTAGGGTCAGAAGCTTCCTGATAAGGGCAGTTACAACTAGCAGGATGCGAGGCATTCAGACGGGGTCAATAACCAGATGAGGTTAATAACAATTACATGGGGTCAAAAACCAGCAGTGGTCACAAGAAACTAGATGGGATCAATAACCAGCAGGGGTCAGTAGGGTGCAGACGGGGGCCAACAACCAGCAAAGGTCAATAGGAACCGGATGGTGTCCAACAACGAGCAGGGTTCAGCATATCTAGATGGGGTCAGCAACAACCAGCAGAGTGGTCAGGGTCAGTAATAATCAATAGGGGTTAGCAGCAACCAGATGGCAGTACAAAGCAAGGGTCATCAACATCCAGATGGGGTCAGCAATATCCATCTGGGGCCAACAAGCACATCCAAAACGGGTCATCAAATTTCACAAGGTCATGACTCGAGCCCTTCTTCAATTTCACTGCTTCGTTCCATTCAAAAAGTTCCTGCTCTCGTGTACACCTTTACTGCGAGTAATCCCCAACACTCCTTCCCTATTTTCCTCTCCACCCAGCTGTTCCCAGGCATACCTCCTGCGTCCTCAACATCTCCCAAGTTTACCACACAAAACGGGCGCGGCTGATGACTCCCTCATCCCCCGACCCCCACCACCACACAGACCTCGCAACTGACCTAGTAAATCCCGATTAATACTAACATAAAAATCCAGGCTATCTTATCGCTCGTAATTGTCAAGATAAGCTTCACGATCTGCCGGGAATGGCAAATTAAATGATGGAATCTAAGGCTTGAATAATGGCAACCTTCCCCACGTGCAACACAGCTCCGCACGTATCATATAAATAGAGATATTAAATTGTCCACTGGCAACCAGCCGCTCGGAAATTACGACTCCTGTGACGAAGTCGTGGGGGAATGAACCGTGCGAGTGTGTGATTACTATTTGTGATTACTATATGTGTCTTACAGGCATCCAGTTTTAACTATCGTGTTGTCTTGTCTCTTACTCTTATTGTATTCAAAGTGTTTGTGTATATATACATACACATCCAAGCCTAAACCTCGTGCCCATTTACCGACCAGATCCGAAGGAAGGATGAATATCTAGGTTAGGTGTGGGGAGACTGCCGCGCCCAGGATTCGAACCCATGCGAGCCCGTGCTGATTCATAGTAAATAACGTTAACCATATATATATATATATATATATATATATATATATATATATATATTAATTTACGAGTGCTTGGTTACCACTGGAGAAAGGAACGCGCCGTCCGTCGAGCATTCTTTTTTCTTTTTTTTCTCTTACGGGGGTGGCAGGGGGCATACAGACTCCGCCAATGTTTATGCGCTCCAGCCTTTGTCTTGGTACATAAAATGTTCAAGAGCATGTGTTAAGATCTCTTACACTTGTGCACGAGCACTGAACTCTCCCCAAGGGGATGTCCATCACAGCACTGGGAGAAAAGTGCTACCTGCGTTCGTACGTGTACGTGTGTGTGTGTGTGTGTGTGTGTGTGTGTGTGTGTGTGTGTGCCGGGAAACTGTGTTAATGAAAACTGGGGAGAACTGCTCTACTCTCTGAGCAATGTTATCCAATCTTATCTCAAGTTCTATTCGAAACTGTGTAAAAGATTCCTATCATAAAGTCTCTCTCTCTCTCTCTCTCTCTCTCTCTCTCTTCTCTCTCTCTCTCTCTCTCTCAGGATGCCGTGTAATAACAGGTAAGGTGTACTTCGTCTGGCGCCCAGACATTCTGGACATACTGGAGCGCGAGACTGGGAGCTGTTGTGCGACACTGGCGAATATCACACCGTCAAACCTTTACCAGCGCTGTGGGCTTCCGATGCAAGGTAATACCACCTGTCTGTCTCTCCCGTAGACAGTACGGTAACGCCCGTCTTTTACCCTTCCTCATCATGGGCTGGCAACACACGTCCGGCCGTGCGGGTCTCAGGGAGCGTCCAGCATTGTGACCAACGGCCCCGGGTCATGCCGCCGCATTGCTCGACAGGCCCTTTGGACTAGGGTTAAGGACCTCACCAAGGGCAGTAACGCTTTCTTACACACACTCTCTCTCTGTCTCTCACACACACACACAATACAGGAACAGTACACACACTACATAGGTGGGGAACCCGCCCGTGCGGTGACGCAACCGTCGCGTCGTCTCTTCGACATTAAACCAGCAAACTGCATGAACGTAATTAATATTCCAGTTTGGACGATAAACAGAAACAAACTGCCAACTACGACCCGACTAGCCATCAGGGAAACATGGTGTAAATAGGACAGGATATTAAAGGGTGCACATCGCCACCCTCCCTCCCTTCCCTCCGACAGGGTGTGCTGAGAGTGTCTTCTGACGCATAATTCCCCACCCGCCGTTCGCCGCTTTCGGATCCGTGGGCTGGAACAATGGCGGCATGACTCCCAGAAACAAAAGAACACCGAGATGCAGCCAAGAGGGGGTAAACTTGGGCATTGTAGGGCTGCAAATGAGATCTGTTGATAATTACCATGAAGAATTATTTCGTCAGATCATTTGGAAGCGAGGCACTGAACCGTGGCAGGAGTATTTACTTCTTTTACCCCTCCAAGTCTTTTTACAGTTTGAGGAAGTTTTACGTTGATAAATTCTAAAGCGGTTCTCGCTTGGCTGCGTTCTGTTGCACCTAATCACCCGTCTGACGGAGCGAGTTATCTAATTTTATGCAAAGGCTCCTTGTTTACCCCTCAGTATGAATAGTCACGCACACAAACACCGCATAAATATTTACTGCATTTTGCAAGGGGGGAAATATGTATTTTATACCATTATTATGAAGATTTAAAACTCTCTCTCTCTCTGGAACCCTTGGCCGCCAGATTCGAGCATATCCAAGTACCAAACGTTAATAAGAGAAGCCACTTTGTAATACTGCTGTATTACGCTGTCATTACGACCATTATCTGCCATTACCTGTCATGTTCTGCTGGCGTTACCACAACAATAGCACGAGACGCGTTTAATCTTCCTGTCGTTGCTGCTGCTGGCCTGTCGCGAGCAGCTTGACGGGTCAGTCTCTCTGTTTCCCCCTGGCCACGTTCGAGAGACAGGCAGACTCCCTGCCTCCGTCTGACCACGTCCAGGAGAGTTAGTCTCCCTTCCTTTACCTGGTCACGTTTATGAGTCAGTCTCCCTGCCTTCATCTGGCCACATTTAAGGAGTCGATCTTCCTTCCTCACTTTGGGAACGTTCTGGAGTCAGGGGGGGGTGTCCCTGCCGCCACCTGCTCATGTCCAGGATGGTCAGTCTCCTGACTCCATCTGGCCACGTTCAGGTGAGTCAGTCAAACTCCTACCTCATTCCGGCTACGCTCAGGGAATCACTTTCCCTGCTTTCTTCTTGTCACGATCAGGAGAGTCAGTCTTCCTGCATCCCTCTGGTCACACTCAGGAGAGTTTAGCGCCTCCTCCTAGCCATGTTCAGGAGAGTCAATCTCCCGACTCCATTTGGCCACTTTCAGGAGAGTCAATGTCCCTGCCTCCCTATGGCTACGCTGCCTCCTGACCATGTATAGAAGAACTGGTCCTCGTGTTATGTTTCTTGTCCCACTCAAGGGAGACACCCTGTTAAGGTCCAGTTGAGTTTATCAGAGTGAGTGATCCGTGTCATGATCCAGTCATGCGGAGAAGAGTAAGTCATCCACTCATAATCGAATCCTCTTCAGCAGAGTGGGCAACTCTCTCTCATGCTTCATCCACCCCCAGGTAAGTAACCAAATCCTCTCGCGCACCAATCATGTCCAAGAAAGAAGAAGTCAGTTTAAGTTTTAGCTTCTTAAGTAACAGCAATCAAAGGAAACTGACATTATTCATGCTTCTGAGAAGATAAGCTTGATGCATATATGTTGATGAATTCAATGGCCATAAAAAGTCACGGGTCATTCAGCCATAAGCCGTCCGTAGTATACATGAACAAAAAAGTACAAACATTTTTTTGGAATATACATGGAAAATATACATACATACACAGAGAGCAAGGAAATCAGGAAATGCACGGAAGGAAGCTATAGAGAATTCAACCTATGTTTTACAGAAACATATCATGATACGGCCTTCTAAAACTTAATGATACTGCAGAGCTGTTTCTGTGAAACTGACGCAGAAAAAGCAGCGAGACAATTACTAGTGATAAGAAGGGAGAGAAGGGGAAAAATTTTTAACAGATGTCAAGAAGCAAGGCAAAGTAGAGACCCAAAAAGCAGCCAGCCAGTGTCATAAGGTACAAATGGGCCAGCAATGATTGCATTATGATAAGAAGGACGAAACAAAAGACCCATCTAAGAAATATTGCTGAAAAATCCCAAACTATTTCATTGATTAATTAATACAGGGCAAATTATCGGTAAAGGATCAAAGTTAAACCTAATGAACTCATGGTCCAAAAGTTATCGACACAGATGAGGGTATAGGCGAAGACTTGCATGTAAAGTTTCGAGAACTATTTACCTCGGACAACTCGGAACTTCCAGCACTATCGAACTGGCTAGCTAGTTATGCCTTGGGAGACGGTGAATATTATGTCAGAAATTTTGACGGCACATTAAAAGAGCTCGACCTCCATGTGTTTCACGAACCACCTGTACTTCTTGTACAAGCTAATTGGGGATCGTTTTTACGTGTAACATTAAGAAAGGTGGGAGAAGTAATTCAATGCGGAAGATAATTAGGAAGCGATGACTTTCTGACTAGAAGGAACTGCATAATTTTGATGAAATATGGATCTAGGTGGAGTACATCATGTTGCACGAATCTCAAGGACTTGCACAAGATGAGATGATATATTCGAAAAGACAGACAAGACGAGTGGGTGAATGGCGCAATCATGGACTAAAGACCTGTGATATTTCTCCTCGCAAAAGCTTGGCAAGTTGAATTTCGTAGATGGCCTGGAGGTAAGGTGAAGGAATGATGGCTGTTTCAGTGGAATGAAAGCTAATTCATCTACGAAAAGAGAAAGAGAGAGAGAAAATAAAGCGTCATGGACACCAAGTAACAAGTGGGGTCCATCAGGGACGACTTGTCGAAAGAAATCGAATCATACCTGAGCATGTTTGTTGTTGATACTAAAGCTATGAATGAAGGTCGGAGTAATGAAAAAAGTAACTCGTTGAAGGCCTACATATATGCAAACGTGGATAGATAAACTGCTAATGATATTCAATTTTAACAGTGCCATGAACAGTGAAAACAGTCTGCTTACTGTGTACTTGTAATACCTCATTTCTATGTAATGTATATATATATATATATATATATATATATATATATATATTCTAAAAATAGTTTGAAAGAGGTCTGTCTCTTAACACCTATTACCGTAGTGAGACGATACATTTTCATCTTAAACAGCTTGGTAAAGGCTCGTCTCTTAGCACCTCATATCTGTAAGCAAGACGTAAATTATTTGAAAAAGAAATCTGCTTTTAGAAGTTCGTCGAACACGCACGGGAGACGTATGTTTTCCTGACAGTGAATGTCATTTACCAGCGCGTAACAGGAGTATGACTCATGAGGGTTTCACCTGTACCAGACTCTAATAAATGCTATTTTTTTGTCAGTTTTTTTTTTATATATATATACAATTGGTCATTATCCAAAGCTGAGGTTTTTAAAGTGTGGTTGTGAGGGAGGAGGTGTTGGGGGCGTGCCGTTACCCACACAAGTGAGCGCGTGGCGCTAACACCCTCCTCCAACCACCCACTACAAAACCAGTACATGTACAATGCATGTCATACAACAACAAAATAAACGAGGCATTTGGATATACCGAATATTGGTGCATCTAGTGGCTATCAGTAGCTTAAAAAGTCATTAATCCTCATACCGAATCATACGTATATTTACCGTACGGTACGTTTCCTGGCTTAATGAACTTTACCTCCTGACTGCCATTTAGACCAGTAAATACAAAGGCCTGGTTATATGCCTCGTCGCTGTGTTGAATGATATGTGAAGTATATATTGTATTTCCTATGTCCCGTCTGGGTTACGAGACCATCTCTGCCCGTGCCAAATTCCCAACCTTAGATGCTTTGAGGAGAGGGCTGCTGTAGTTTAGTTCACCAGTTTTGCATGTAATGTTTGGGTCTAAATTCTAATCCAATGACTAGATTGATAGTGAAAATGTACTTTGTATGAGACGTAACTTTTGTGACTGATGTAAACGTTTGTTTTAGCACGTTACGAACGCGTAACCCTAATATATTTTCTTTCCTCTTTTTCGGGTGAATGAGACTGGATATCTTGGGATCATTTCCGATACGATAATGTTTTGCGATACTCCAAGACCGACTTGCGACACGTATCGGTGCACGCATGTGACGGTTTATAAACCACAGCGTAATACACAAACGATCGTTTATATATTATTTGTTCATAATTATTATCTTTACAGTTGAGTTACTGTGCGAAGGTTTGTGTCCCCGCATTCCGCTTGCAAGGAGGAACAACGCGAGAAAGAAGTTACCTTCGACGTGTCTGCATCATGGTTAGTGGACGGAGAGGAGTAAAAGCGAGCCGTCCACCTTACCCTGCACCCATGTGGAACGCACCTTCAGAACTGACAGATTATCCTACTGGAAAAAAAAAAGTGCTGTTCCCTAATGGTTTATGGATAAAGCAATTTCCAGCCACAATTTACATACCAACCTATTTACAGTACGAGTAAAACTACAATTTTTCTAACACCATGTTATTCGATTCGCATTCGATACAAAAAGGCTCCAACTTTGGTTCTGTGGGTATCATAAATGTGAGAACTTACTCTTGATTTCCATTAAGGAACAGGTTCTGAGGGAATGTCACCCCCACACCCACGGCCTGGCAGATTCCTCCAGCTCACCTGAACTTCCCAAAGATTCATCCTTGATGCCGAGCCAACGTCCTTCGTTGGAACACTTAAGACAAACGTTCTCTCAACTTTGTAACAGAAATGGAGTTATGTTCAAAGACAAGCAATACGGCACGATCTCGTAAGATATGACGGCGGGGCTCATGGGTATGATGGCCTCACCTTCGGCCTGTCCCTTAAGGGTCAGGCCAAAGGTCAGGTCATCATACCTAAGGGTCGCACCGTCGTGTTCAAGAGGTTAAACACACAGTGAACTCGCTCGAAAGAGACCTGCCTATGTATAGCCGGTGGTATCAGAGATCCGGTCTAGCTGTCGAAGACATTCGGGTCGACGCCTCGCGACACTCGGTACTGATGCTTTGTTTTGGCGGTGAGCAAACACGGCTAATGACTGCATCAAGGAACCGCCGGTCACTGCCATAGCCAGCCAGATTCCGTCATGTTTATATGCCAAGTCCTACTGTTTACTGATAACAGTGAAGCTGAGTAATCCCTGACCATCGCTGAAAAATCCTAGCACGTAGCTGGTTGCAGGAATGCAAGCGTAGATGTCAACATGAGCATACGAATCTGCGAAGTGACTACGTATGATAGACAGCACCAGCACTTGAATTCATTATCCTGGAAGCATGGGTTGGAATCCCTGTCTGCATACTTCAGACTTGCTAGCGAGTGCGGTGCACATGCTCCTGCTGATAAAATGTGGTACACAAACTTTAAACGCATCACAGATTAAACTTTTTAGTAAGACTATATGACCCTTAGGTGGGATGGCCAGGTCTTTGAACTGACCTATATGGGTCAAGTCAAAGGCCACGCCATGATTCATACCCAATGGTGATGCCGTCACGCTCAAGGGCGTTACCATCAGCCTTTGCTGGGCGACGATGTCTGTTGCAGTGATTTGCGTATACCTAGGTAAACACATGACAGGTGGTGGGCTGCGGTCACCATCTTAGCTCAGGTTCAGAGGCCAAACCGTTCCCTTGTAACAATGTCGTCAGCGCCAATTGTGTCCTCTGCTTCTCACCCAATTCACGGGAGTGTCTATGCTGCGTACTAGCACGCATGAGATGGAATATAAGGGGATAATACATCAAGCAGTTGCTTCTTACCAGCATGTAAGTAGGTGCAAGGGTACTTCCAAGTATGCTGACACATAATGGTACGTTATACATCACAGCTGAAGGGTATATTTGGGCGAATGAGGACATTTCCTCGTCTGCTGCTAGCGCTACGTCCCTAACACAACATGGATCCCATACTTATCACAGAACGTAACTAAGAGGGGAGGGAGCTGGAGGCTGAAAATCGTCCAAGGTCATTCATCTGTTCCTAAGCAAACTCTCTCATGACAGAGATAGCGGATACGTATGAATTATATATATATATATATATATATATATATATATATATATATATATATATATATATATAT
>JAYMFT010079632.1:0-28681 GCA_038088735.1 Panulirus argus | reverse complement strand
TACATGAGCTTTTCCTTTTCGCTGAACCATCCAACATGAACCCTAATTTATCGAGAGCATAACCCTGCTTGGACGTTTTAAGCTGCTACCATATCCGAACGACTCAACCTTCTCCTTGTCTCGGAAGAAAAAGCAACGGGAACAAAGTACGATTTTCTGAGAGATGGGGGTGTATGCAGACCGTCAATTTGGCCCTGGATTTGTGAGGGATTAAGTACCTCTTGAACAAGAGGAGAGGTCCGACTTTGATATGGGCCGCAGGGAACAGTCTTGAAGGTCGACAAGGTTGGGAATCACCGACCTGTGCTGTTGCTGCTGCTGCCGCCGCTCCACTTGCACCAGTCAGCCCTCCCACCCCCTCCTCCTCTCTCTCTCTCTCTCATGGTCACCTGGGAGCCATCCTGACCCGCCTCCCGCACGATCACTCCTGACATTCGGAACAATCTCGTCCACAGGAGAGACGGATGCGTTTTTTACCAACAACTCTGACATTATCAATTACTGAACACAGAGCGATATGCGGTTAGGTAAAGCGTCTCCGTAGCGTGGCTTTATTCCTCTTCCACTGGCCCGGGTTCACTCCCGGCGATGGCAAGACAGCGCAACGCTCGCCAAGCTGTTCGTAGTTCTCGTAGTAGGTAAACGAATGGGTAAGAACTTCGGCTTTCATTAAGCAGTACAGCTGTAACAGGACTACGGCACCTAAAGCCTGTGGCTAGGCTCGAGTTTCCCCATAAGTACTCATATCGGCCACTGGTACTGTACTTTCTGCCTCTTTTAAAGTAGACAAGCATGAGTAATACATCTGCAGCAAGGCGGCAGAGGGAGGATGACAGTGAACTCACTACACCAGTGCTTATGAAGATGGCATGTGTCTCGAAATCAAGTGCATTATTATCGAAAAATTCCTAGTTTCACAGGCCGACTGACACTAAGACGAATAAAAACAATTTCGTAGCTTTTAAGTTTGATTCTGTGTAATTTGTAAAGCGCCAGATCTGAACAGATATTCAACGCTTTGATGCATAAAAAAGATACATGAAAACTAAACATTTACACAGCATTATACGTTCTACCTTCCTTTAAAAATATATAACGACTTAAAGCTTTTAAATAAAATTTTGTATTTTGGCTTTTTAATGTAAATTCGTCGGTCTATTTGCATTACCATTATTGTCTAAAATCTTTCCAATACTCTCACTCCTTCCACTTATTATATGATTCATATTTTGACCGAGAGACTCCATCTTTAGCATTCCGCTAGAACATGTTCCTCGGCAACATTCGCGTATTATAACACGTCTCCAGTCTATCAAGTGACCACGGGCCAGTGCAGGTCTGACCAATCCTTAGTCGACATCGAATTATCTTCAAAATGGCTATTCACATCGGAGAAATGCCAAAATTCAACTCCTTACTTTATCATCATTCTCCCCCCTCCACTTTCTCTCTCTCTCTCTCGCTTTCTTTCGGGGGAGAGGGGGCTCCCACGTTCCATCTAGCCTGCCAGCCATATCTACCTTTATTTTTCACTCTGCAAATATAATCATTGTGAGGCGTAACTCTGGCATGCAGGCAGACTGCAAGATGAAACTGCTTTCGCCTCAGCATCAGCAATTTAATCACTGCTGATACCATGTCAAGGACACCACAGTAAAATTCTTTACCCTTATGCTTTGAGTGGATTCTTACAATCCAATCCCGAACTTTTTGAAGTTCTGGATGCTCTGGAGCATAGTGTAATATGGCTTGCAGCGCACTCTGTGAACCGGAGTAGCGAGTCAATTTCCATTTAGGAGTCTTCTCAATCAATTTAAGTGCAACTTGAATGCCATACAATTCTGCAGCAAACATGGAGGATGCTCTTGGTAGATCTGAGATACAAGATTCTTCTTCAGTTACTAAGGCAAAATCTACACCATTCCATTTTCAGTCATCAGTAAACATCTGTGTTTTAAAAGCTGCATTTACTCATATGGGAATCTCACAAAACCATCTGAAGGCTTTAAAAAGGTTCCAACATGTGGTGTTTTAGGGGGCAATATACTGCTGCTTAACTAATAGAAGCAACTTATGGAAAAATAACTAGGGGAAATAATCTTTTCAAACTACACTAGCTCAATATATATATATATATATATATATATATATATATATATATATATATATATATATCCAAGAAAATAGGGGAAAATCGGTTTTCGTGTTCGCTTTAGCAGGGTGGCAGCGAGAACCAACGTAAGTATGTAAATGGGTAAAAGTGGATTGGACGGTGCTCGGCGAAAGTTCAATGTTATAGCGACACACTTTACAAGGCCAGAGCTACGGAAAGGAAGGAAGGGGCACAGTTCCGCCGGCCACACATAAGGCAACGGGACAATGAGTCAGGTCAAGCATACACGTGTGGAGTTGTATTAAGCTCCTCGACGTGGGCGTGAACCAGGATGTGGCAGGGGCCAGGCGGCAGAGGATGGGCCAACAGGAGAGGACGGCAGAGGGCTGGGCAGAAAGGGACGGATCAGCGGTAGGATGGGACAGGTCCTGGCAGGAAGGGGTGGCCCGGCAATAGGGTGTGGTATGGCCTGACGGGAAGGGACGTGGGTGGAAAAGTCAGTAAGCTCGTCGCTCTCTGACCTTCACTACTGCCCCGCATTAACTTCACTTCCGGTATGCAAATGAGGTCGTGACAGGACCCTCGTCCGGTGCCCACCATTAAACTTGACAGAACGGCGTCTACAAGAGTTCTGATGGTAATCAGACAGAGCAGGTCGCTGAGGTCAGCTGGCAAGTGTGGGTTCCACTGCACGGCATTGGGGGCCCTGCATTGCACAAGCAACAGAGGGTTCCTTATTTGTTCATATGCCGTCCAGCACATAAGTGCACGTAAGGCAAGTGGTTGGTATAGATCCTCACTGTACTAGATAGTGCAGTGAGTTCTGTAGAGGCAAAAGGAAGCACGCAGAAAAAGAGAGAATCACAGATACAAGACAAATCATAGCGTATCAGAAACTGCTAATATAGGTATAGTAGGTTGGTGAAGAGGTGAAGCTGTGACAGGAGTACAGTTACTTACGTACAGAGGTAATGCTGTGAGGAGTACAAAGACTTACGTACATTTGTAAAGCTGTAAGAGGAAGAACAAAGATACTCAAATACAGTAGTAAAGCTGTAAGAGGAGGAGTAAGAGAGACTTAAGATATATGAGGGCTACAGAGTCAAGTACAGTATCAGGTGGAGGCAGTAACGTGAATACACCATTTGGGGAAGACAAAGGCGGAATAGAAGTCACACACACAACAGGAGGGCACAGAGGCAGGGCAGAGCAGTACAGTGGGACAGCTGAGCAATGGTGAGGTTGTGGGCGGCGAGAGGATGGGTGCTGGAGATGGAGCGGATGCACGGAGAGGCAGGAGGTGGAGGGAAAGGTAGGATGTTGAGAGATAGGTCGGAGGTGAAAGATAAGGCCGGACGTGGAGGGAGAATCAGGTGGAAGGGGAAGCAGGGGATAGAGGGAGAGGCCGGTGTGTGTGTGTGGGGGGGAGGGGGGGGGCAAGAGATGGAGGTAGGGGCAGGAGGTGAAAGGGGAGGGAGGAGGCGGAGGCAGAAGCAGGAGGTGTAGGCAGAGGCAGGAGGCGGAGGAAGGGACCAGTGTTAGAGGTTGAAGCAGAGATTGGAGGAGGAGGCAAGAAGAGGAGAGAGAAGCAAGAGGTTGAAGGCAGAGGCCGAAGGTGGAGGGAGAGGGTGGAGGTAGAGGAATAGGTAAGAAGTGAAAGGAGGGAGGGGATGGAGGAAGGGGCAGAAGGTGGACGGAGATTATGTGCGGGAAGGGCAGGAGGTGGAGAGAGAGGCAGGGAGTGAAGGAAGAGCATGGAGTGAAGGATGAGGAAGGGCGTGAAGGGAGAGGCAGGAGGTGGGGAGAGAGGTAGGACATGGAGGTAGAGGTAGAGGGTGGAGGGAGAGGTTGGCGGAGTAAGGAGGACAGTACCTGGTGAGACATGATGTCCGCGTGCAGCTGACGGTGCTCCCGGAGCTGCTCGTCCAGACGGTCCCGGTTCAGCGAGGCCGGCTTGCTGGCGTTCCTGTAGACAATAAACAAACACAACGTTACTACCATCACACTACGACACCCACACTTTACTTATAAAAACACTTACCCAGCCACACTTTACTTATAAAACACTTAACCCACCCACATTTAAAGACAGTTATAAACACTACACCACCCAGAGTTTAGGGTAGTTGTAAAACACCTGCCTGCATAAGATACACACTATCCACATACCAAGAGTACCACAAGTTGTAGTGACTGAGAAAACAAGACGAGAGAAGAACCAAGAAGAGAAAGTTTACGTGGTCCAGTTTACCATGTGAGCAGTATCATCATACAAGTAAACTGTTGCAGTAAAACAATGACCTTATTAAGCTTCATTATTCTCTCTGTAAGACAAGTTGCACACTAACTGGCCATCTCTGGGGCCTCCCTCAACCTCCAGACCTAACCATCCAATTCTCAAGCCTCATCATCTATTCCCCAAACCTCATCCTCTATCCCCCAAGCTCACCATCCATTCTCAAGCCTCACCATCAACCGCCATCACACTCTAACGTGCTGATAACCTCTCAGTTTGGCAGGACAAGCTTCCACAGTGTTCACAGTCGTGTTTAACAACAGTACGTTTCGGATGCTTCCATCCAGCAGAATGGTTCCAGAGGCAGCCTGACAGAAGACGACAAACTGGGCGACCCAGAAAGAGGATGATTCAAAACAATAAAGGAAACTAATGAGAGAAGAAAAACACGACTGGACAAGATAAAAGGCGTAGATGGTGAGCTTTCTCAGTAAGGTCGTAGTACCCCAACCCACAACACCCTCCTTCATTTACTATACCCTTCGCCCACAACATTTCCAACAACCCCGCCCACAATACTTTCAGTATCCCGCACCAACAACACATCCAAGAGTCCAAAACTTAAACCACCCACACCCACCACAATTATGTCTCCATCGCCTGCAACATCCGCGCCTACATCTTTACAACCCAGACCCTTAAACATGTACATCACCAGAGTCCACAACATTTGCAGCACCTAGGACCTAAGTCCACAATATCTACCGCTTACATGACACTGCCATTCCGCAACACCTTCAACACCTGAATACACACTACTTCTACGACCTCGATCTCACAGTACCTACGCTGCCTACATCCACAACACCCAAGCCCACAATACTTACAGCATTACTTTCAACAGGCTACAGTACCTTACAACGTCCACAAATGCAACACCTGTAGCACCTAAGCCCACAATACTCAACACCTTCAACCATAATATTTTCAGTAAACGAACTCTCAGTACCTACAAAACCTAAACCCGCAACTCTAAAACCGTTTATGAACTTACAAAACTTCCAACATTCGCACCCACAATACTTTCAGCACTACAAACCAAAATACCTACAAAAAATGGTACCCATTAATACTTTGCTAAACATGCCCCAAAACTACTAGCACCCAGGCTGACATGACCCCCAACACTCGCGCCATCAGTAATTCCAGTATCCAAGTCAGAAATGTTTTAACATCCTCGCCTACAACAACTGAGCCTGAAATATACTACCATCTGTACCCGCAACATTTGCAGACTAGCGCTTGTGCCTACAATGCTCAAAACAACCAAATAAAAAGTACATTAGGCGACAGATTCTAAAATACAACACCTGCACCCACGCTACTTCTAGAACCTTATCCACAAAAACTACAACATCCATATCACCTGTAGCACTCCAGTTCACAATACTTCTAGCATCCCAGCCCATAATTCCTACAACATCTACAATATTTACAGCATTCTACCCACAACTCCCACAACACCAGAAATACTTCTAGCAACATAGCCTACCTGTAACATCCACAATACTTCTAGTATCCCAGCCCGCAATACTTCTAGCAACCTAACCCACAATAACTGCAACACTCACAATACTTCTAGTATCCCAACCCACAATAACTACTACAACATCCATGAAACTTCCAGGATCTACAACACCTATAATACTTAAAATGACTATAATACCCACAATACTGTTAACATCTTTCATAATACCTGCAACACCAACAATATATATAGCATCCAGCCTATATTATCTATAACTGTGCCCAAATTACATGCAGCAGCCCAGCCTACAATTCCCACACCCACAGTAATACTATAACCAAGCACGCTATTCTAACAATTCCCTTCCCAAAGCCTATGACACCCGCAACAGCAGAGACTACAGCATTTCTTTCACATGAACTTACATAAAAATACCAACAATATCTACACTCAACCAGCACCTCCAGTAACTGAGATTAAAATGCTTCGAACATTACGAATCATATCTTAACACTACGGCCCATAATCCCTAATACACCTGCACTCATAATCTCTCTAAACTCAACTTCACAGTATCTAAATGACCCACATTAAAAGCACTTCTAGTACACGTACCTACAATTATTTCTAGTGTCTGAACCTATATTAATAAGATAGGTACTAACACAAGCCTAAGAGGCCTATAGCAAAAGCACCGACAACACTAATGGAACTTATGCCCACAATACCTTTAACACCTGCACCTACCATCTTAACAATCGTGGCCATAAATACCTACAGCCGCAGTCATAATATAATTAGAACCCTAGGTCGAAATATCTATGAGACCCACGTCCGAAAAGAGCAAAACATCTGCATCCATAATACTGGTCCAAAATTTTTAGAAGCCTATATGAACAACATTCGCAACATTATACTAACTAGAAACGCAAATATTCGCAGGTGAATGCAGTTTATCAACATTTTCTTGATCGCGGAACCCTGTAAGCAACACACAGAATTTTCTGGTACCACTTCATTCTCCATTCATTCTCTCCCCTTCTTTCTGAAACAAATTTTACAGCTACATATGACCATATGCCAAGCTCAGATTAAAAAAAAAAAAATACAGATTATGAACTACTGGGTTTCCAAAATTTTCTTTCAATATCAGTAATTAGAGAATTTCTCAGAACCCTGTATCAGGGAACCCAGGTTGAAAAACCATGCACTAACAAAAAAAATCACTTCAACCCTAGTGAATGCACCTCCACTACTTCCTCGATAAACCCAATTCACTTCACCTCGCCAACCCATCTTAACGTCACGTCAGTAAACGTTTCTTCGCTTCAAATTCGACAAACTCATCTTCAACACTCGACACATATGGCTTTTGATATACCCCTTGCGGGTCAGGTTCAAAGCCTGAGTTAAGGTGCTAAATGTTGTGGGGGGAAAAAAAGGAGCTAAAACGATATGTTCTCTCCCCTCTGAAGGATTAACATCACAGTGACAATGAAACCCATGATACTCAAACTGACAGAACCCGAAACACTTTTAACCCCCGAATCTACAATATCTGCAATGCTCACATCCACAAGACTCATAGCGCCGGAACTCACGACCCCACAACATCCATTTTCACAATCTACAAGCATACTGGCTCACAATATCTAATTCATCCTCATCCACAATACAAGTACCGCCTGAGTCCATACAAATACATTCCTTCTACCACTGAAACCCTCAATGTTATTACATCAAAACAACTTTACGTTGTTAAAACTATCGTCATCATCCGCACCCAGAAAACATTCAGAACAATAGGTAACAATACCGATAATATCTGCGCCCACAATACTTCTATCACCCACGATAAGTGCACCCTTATCAACTCCAAGTTCTAGCATCCTGAGCTAACAATAACACCCGCACCAGCAAAATCTCTAAGCACCAAAGCTCACAATATGAATAACACCAGCACTGACAACTTAAAGCACCCACGCTCAACACAGATATAACAGTTGCACCCGCATGACCCATAATACATCCAAGCCTGCAACACAACCGCCCCTGGACGGATGCCAAGACTGCCACGCCCACAATTCGCTAAAATGTCTGAAGGTTCAACGGAAGTCAATATACCTGATGGTGGCCTGCCAGGGAACAGCAATGTGACGTCATCCACTAGACTACGTTACACCAGCATGAGTACGCTATGATACACGAAAGAAGTAGGCTACATTGCACTAGCTTGGCTAAACTACGATAGACTAAACATAACGTACATGACTGTGTAAACCAATCTCATAACGAACAAGGTATTAAATAAAGGACTATTTCACACAAACTGCACACTGGTAGGCCAATAATAAAGTTAATGAAATATAAATTCATCAAGCATTAAACGAATGAGACAACAGAGCTTCTGCGAATTCATGAGACACGTGTCCCATGGCTCCCTCTGGCGATAAAAAAACAAGATCCGCTAACACACACTGGCAGCTCACCATGTCACATGAGGCGACCACAGTAACCGTCTTAACCAACACCGTACACATCGATCAGATCAGTCCCCCTCCCCCCCCCCTTCCCAAGCCAACACACCTCACGTGACCTTCCCGCCCTCCTGCTTTACCCTTGGATTCCCATCCCAGCCTATAACCATCGACTATTGGTATCGATGATCTACAGCCAGTTGATGTAAAGAACGTTAAACCTCTATATATCCGGCGTCTAAGACAACTTGACGTTGCCTGTATGTTTTGTAGTTTTACTTAAATGGAGAGTGATAAGTGAGCAACAAGAAACAATACGTACGATACGTTCCCAAGAAGAAAAAGGCCATGTAAATATATCCATCTACCTGGATCTATCTTATAATGTAATGATCCAGTCTATTTTTCCAGAACACTGTACATATTAAGGGTTGTTCTTTGACCGGCATGAAAATAATTGTTAGGGCGCTGTGGACTACAGAGTCAACCGATTTGGAAATACGATGAGGTAAGCATTCTTTTAATGTTGGAAGCAACAGAAATTACGAAATAAAATGTTTCCAAACATGATTTATCGTTCCATTTTTTCATGAACAAAATACTACGTTTAAACACTACCTTTGAAGTACGTAAGCATAAATAGTCAGAACCGTTATTTGCCCCTTGAAAAACTGATGAACACCTCATACATCATCCTCACCGCTGGCACCACCACCAGTATCAAAATATCCACAGAGCATCAAGCAACCACCTGAAGATCACTACTCGCTCCCTAGTGTTGCAGTGCCCAAATGCTATTATATTGACTGTACGTCAATGCATTTCAGACATCCACTTGATGCCTCTCCCTCGCCAAAACTAGTTTTAATCACATTCTTAAAGCAAGCTTTCTCACTGGGTGTCCTCTTATGTAGAAAAGATATATTTGAAGCAACGTCATTTATTTCTCGGTGAGAGTTCTTGCAGTCACATTCTACTTTCACACCACTATTCCTCTCAAAGTAATTATCACATCCACAAAGGAAGCTCATTGAATTAAACTAATGTTTACAGCGCTAACTGGTCAACATTTTTTTTTGTTTTTTTAGCCGAGGATTATTACATGATATGAAATTATATCGTCACTCCGATATACATTGCATGTACAAGGGACGAAGGTAAACAACTCAAAGTGATCATGACTAGTCCTACTTTCTTTGTCTTCGACTATACACAAAACAATGTTATCTTTCAAAAATAGTTAACATTAATCGCTTGACAAGAAGACAAAACCTACTTATCATCCAAATACAGCAAATATTACTACTTTTTAAAATCTGGGTACGAATTCTTCACGCTTGTACAACAGAGGAAAAGAATTGGTGGTTTCTGAGTTGCGATTTAAATTCATGCCTTTTCCAATTTACGAATCATACTGGTCTCTTCCCGTGATTAATCTATAAATCTGCAAACCGAATACAGGCTGCCCTAGCCATGGTATTACACTAAAAAATGCATCCACAACAGCAATGAATTTCACGAGAAATTAACCCCAAAGCACAAATCCTACTCATAGAACAAAGGTGCCTAAGTGACCACGCATGTACACACAAGCTAACGGTCACGGTGGCAAGTACATATGACCATCTCCTAAGAGTACCTAATAAGCCTAACTGCCGGGGCATTTAGACATGCAGGCTGATAACAGAACGAAACCGTTCAAGACGGATCTAAGAGCGTGGTGACAGGCCTCCAAAATCGAGGGAACAATTGTACTTATGTAAACTTTTCAAAGAAATCCCTCAAAAATCCACCCAATGAAACATAATAGGATGTGCATTGTGATCTGCACAAACGGCAACAAATGCCAACGTTATAACCGAATATAATCTTACTGTAAACAATAGCATGCAGCACGAGCGTCTCATGCTCAACAAGTTTCAGATATCAAGAGTTGAACATGCCTGCTTTGAACATGATACGAGTACTTAGGAAAACTATGCAACGCCCTTCACATGATCCAACACCATCAATACAATGAACAGGTTATGTTATATCGATTTAACAAGAAAAAATACTAATGAAAAGCTCCTATAAGTTAAAATTTAACTGCAGATTAAGGGACCTGCACACTCCTACCTGGTTCCGAGATCTGTTCCATGTTATAGGCAGGCAGCACGGAGGCCTGATGCCATCATGAGCTGACTGGGCTTCTGCATTCCTCTCCTTCCACCCGCGTGTAGACTACCGCTACCCGCCCTTACATTTCATTATTCAATCCGACAATATCATATTTCTACTACTCATTACGAAGATGTGCGCTAACAAGGCACAAGACACCCAAGCGAAGCTAGCCAACGTTAGCGCCTGTCGGCAAGTGTCTTCCTAGCTTGAGGGATTTATCGGATTATGTTTACTATAACATTAGCGTAAATTTTTTGCTTAACTGTAAACACTCATTAAAACTCGACTGTGAGTATCCTACTAATCGCTGTAAATTCATTATCATACATCTGAAAAAATCGAAAGAAACCTACAGGAAATGTAATCATTATTGCCACTACGGCATTTTCTAGAGTGAATATGATGTCAGTGTGGCAACGTGGAACTAAGGACAACGACACCGTGGTACTGTTGACCCTGTAGTGACCCGACCTGGCGCTCCCGGTATGTGGGGAATGCTGCGCGGGAGAACCCTCACAATACTCTCACTTCTAGTTACCCACGTGCCCCTTCATACCTCCCCACACCCACAAGCGCACCTTAAGTTTCAACGACCACAAGTGCGAACAAGTGCCACTTTGAAACCGAGCAATCTTCCGACTACCATTCACCGTTTACGTGACACAGGTGTGGGCGTCGGTAGAACATGTGAACACATGTGAATACATTTGTGAGCAGTGTGGTGCCAACACCTATGAAGGTCGAGGGAGCCGCTCCACCTGGTGCCAGGACAGCGTGGGCAGCACCACAGCCAACCTGGCACTGACACGTGTTTCACGCCGCAGCTTGGCATCTTGACACTCCCTCCTTCTTGGCACTCAATCAACGGACTGACGACCGTGGAGGATGCGCGAACTTTCAATACACTAACTCACTTTCGTTTTCCCGGCTAAATTCCCTCAACGATAATATATTCACAAGTTCTTTTGAAAAGTAGGCATTAGGTTTGGGCAATATGAAAATCATTGTTAAACTGACCTTTAAAACACAGTTATTATAATGACACGTATTCAACTGGCCCCAAGGAAGTAATGGCATGTGTGACACACGCACCTCCGTGCCAGCCAATTAACGTCCGTCACATAACACCGGTTTCGACTTGTCTGTCCTCTGATAATACTTGGCTCAGGTACGTACGCTTAAGTGCAATTTAAAGAAGCATCTTTTCCAGCTCCCACTGTTAAGCGCTGACGGAACCTGTGCTAGTAATTCACATCTGCCTTATCAAGAGCAATGAGTCACCACTAAGTACCTAAGTGGTGGCAATTTCATCAATTCTCTATTCATTTCTTGTAATTATCATATCCTTGACATTCACTTTCAATAAACCATACCGGCTAGCCTTATTGAATCTGATTTTTTAGTTAAGAAGCGTTCATTTTCCACAATATTTCACTTTTCAGAATTTGTACCACCATAATATCGAGCACTATAAAAATCACCACAGGAACTTATAAGTACACACACACCATTAAAGGCAGATGGGTGGGCGAAAAGGCGGAGCGGGAGAGGCCGTGCTGTGAGGAGCGGTCCGCGCACACACCTTCCACTGCCAAGGTTGCCGCAACACTGCCCGGTGATGAAGAGACCAGTCGAGAGACCCCGAGAGATGCCACGGCTGCAAGATACCGCCACATCCCTTTACCCGCCTCCACTCCCTCCCCCCCCTCCCCCAACACATCCTCCTCCATAAACCAGCCTCGAGTTACACTCTTCCTACATTCCCTAGGATTAAGCCCAGTTCCTTCTCGTATAATAAGGATCAACGTTGTTGACAATACCTTCCCGGAGAAAGAATCTAGCCATTCCAACATCTAAGCGCACGTCGTTAACTGACGGCAAGAGGCGCAACATTTAGAAAAAGTGCAGCATTGGGCATCCCACTTCGTGCCGGGTACCTCCTCTGCGAACCTACGCACGCACCACGCCTACGTACACCCCAAATCCTACTGACCTCGCCTCCGCCCACACTTCCCACCGCAGCCAGAGCTTCGATGTACTTAACGCATCAGGCATGAAGCAACTTACTTCATGACACAAAGCAACTTGAATACCAGTGACGAAATGTAATGCACGAAGGTGGGAGGGAATGCCTCTCCTCCCCTTCCACCACGTGGGCTGGATCGGGTTCGCTGGAACTTGCTCCTCATGGCTCCGTCGCTCCCCACCTACATACATTCTAGAAACGCTGCGGATATTCCACTATATCGTTTTTCTTCTCTTTTTTTGTCACGGGTTACATCGGCTTTAAAATATAATGATCTCATCTAACAACACGATTCAAAAATTGCGAATAATGACTATTTTACCGATCTGCAAACGCTGTACCACACTAACAATCGTAAAACCATGTAAATTTTCAGTGCAAAAGCTATTATGGGAAAGCCTCACCTGAGGCGGTCAAACAAGATACTATACGACAAGTGGTTAGTATGGAAAAACATCAATGTCAATGATTCCAGCTCAGCGGTGAGGTTATGTATACTTTAAAGGTTTACTTGTGAAAGTCACGCGAGCTCCAAGTTATAGCAAAATAAAACTGATACCAAATAACGTTCTTTCTCGCCAGCTCCACCTACTAAAGTCCCAGAGATTACAGTAATCCTGACTCAATAGACTTGGAAGTAACAGCCTGAAGGAGCTTAACCCATATAAAGATGGAATCAGTAAGATAAGAGTCTGTTGATATGCCTACCAAAGAGAGGAAACACACATAGTACGAAAATAAAAAATGTTTACCAGCCACACCGGTGTTAGACCTTTCTCATCCTCAAGCCTTGTAGACAAACCCAGTAGCTGACGAAAGCAAGCATCATGAAAACCTCGTTTTGCGGCGAGAGGCGGAACTAATAAGGAAATATGACCGTGGCGGGTTCATCAGCAGGAGGCTACTCCATCAGAGAACACCCGTGGCCATCGCACCACTAACACCAGTTCCCCAGCTAACCTTCCGTTACAACAGTTTGCTAACACTGGCGATTCGCCGTTGTTACCATCACACTCGTCACACAGTCATGTCTATCATTATCACCGACACGTCCCATGACGATATCATATTAATATACGGAACCACAATATGTCCTAAGCAATTAGTAATAGGTGATTATGATACCTAGAGTATCAATGGAGATTCAAATGAACTTAATGGGTCTTTACCCTCGACCAATGGAGCGAAATGTAAAACTTCCGTTGGTCAACCGGCAGGCCATCATAACAATAAGGAAAGGTGCTCTGAAAGAAGCTTTAACCCACCATCCACTTGCGTTGTCCCAAACCTAAACGTTAGACAGGCGATAAACATCATAATATTTTAGCGACCATCTAATTTATAGCCAGTATGAAAAAGGTAAGTAAAGGCCGTCATATATATCTCTCAAATAGCAAAACGGCATTTCTATGGAGGGAAAATGTGACTGACATACGGAAGGATATAGAGACTTTAGTGCACAGGGTCAGCTACGCTGGGACTGGTCAGGATTGACGCAGAAATACTTGGGTGCACAAACATTTCATAATAAATTGGGTGAAGAACGCTATGCAAAACACAGATAAGAGTATCATGTAACATCCTTAGTTTTGACAATAATGACAAAATATGAGGAACGTGATAAGAGGCTCCTGCAGCTTCGAGGTTGCATGGCATGGTGTGCTCCTCTGACAAGGGAAGGTCCTCTGCGATTTTGTACTCTTTTCCGTCCGATGACAATGATAGAGGCTTGTCGAAGGTGATTTCCCGCTGATGTTGTCACTTGCAGTGGAATCCGGGTTCACCACACCATACATCATTTAATCATAAAGCCCTAGGAACCCTTTTATGGGGCTCCAGTAGCTCAGGCTGCACTCCACGCAGATGGGGGGATATGATGGATTAACGTGAAGTGAAAGTTCCATGACGAGCCTTCGTCTTTTCGTCCTTTGACAATAACACAGCCTCGCCAAAGATAACTTGTCACTCGCGGTACAAAAATTATTATCATTGGACGAAAAGGAGTAAATTCTCGTCAGGGAATTTCTGAATCCATATAAGTTCATCTCCCAGCTCATGACAGTCAAGGAGTCATGTTCAAATTTGGCTACAAGCAGTTTTAGACTAATTACATCCTGCTGAATTTAAAATTAGCTGTTGCCAAGGTTTTTTTTCTTTGTTGCTTTCTGTCCACACTGGAAGGCACAAAAGATGGCCGCCAAAACGTGGGAAACTATGTATGAGGTCATGATGATCAAAAATAAAAATTTAATGCAAAATATACGATCTTCGAAGTATAGTCCAAAACATTATACGCTCATGTACCTGTAAAGCCTTTTTTTTGTGTGTGTGTCTTTTATTCATTTCATGTGTACTTTTCAGTCATCTATTTTTGAGGGCGGTATGAGACTGGGAGGGGATGCCGTCTTCACTCATACAAGTTTATATGGCGGTCGAGCAACACGTGGGTGGTTTCCACACAGAACAGCCGCAAGTCGCGTGTGGTCTCCTGGGTAAGAGTCCAGCGCAACTTGAGTGTGAAGTGGGAGAGTCACACAAAAAGGCGATGAGAACTCGAAATCTTGCGTACCAGGAGCCGTGGCAACTTGCGGCGCTAAAGCCTAGTCACTGGATGAGAAAGTCACAAAAATCTCGTAGATGAGATTAACTAATGATCCAGCAAAGTTTGTTGAGGTGCTTCCATCTTGGCACTTCCGAGGTACGGTCCATGAATTCATGAAGTTACGTGATGACATTAGTTTCGCGTTCTACTAGGAATACATGTGCATGGTCTCCAATCCGCTCCGCTTCACCTACTCTGTGCGGGATGGCAAGTTGGACCTCTCCTGCGATTCTCTCTGTGAGATGTTTCCATACCTCAGAAGGTGCGACCACCTGAATTATGACTGTCATGTACCTCAGCAAGACTAACCAACTGCCATGGGAGATCAATCATCAATTTCTTAATGGTGCAAATTGCTTTTCTGGAAAGGTCAGTCAGGTGGAACCTGACCGCGCTCAAGTATGGCTTGTGGACACTGGGATAGATTCTGAAGACATTATTGGCACCACGAATGAGCCATTAGCTCCACTGGCGCTCGGAAACTGCACACACACAAAAAAAACACTTCAGATGTTCGAGATTTCGTCAGATGTTTAGGGAAGGACATGCTTGATGAAAAGGGTGTCAAGGAAAATTCGATCAAGTTCAATTATTTTCTTTGTACGATTCCTGTAACGACTCTGGTCAGCACAGGAACGAAATATGTGGCCAGAGACAGCACCCAAGATAGCTGGGGCTGTCTCAAATCAAGAACTACAAGTAAAAAAGGTCGACTGCAACAACAGACGGGTCAACAAAGTTCACGTTTCATTGATCCAATGAAGAATCAACGAGAAAAATTCCAAGCACTGTACAAGGCTGCCAAGTTTGCAGATGAACCAATGTGGCCAAGATGGATCGCCATGTCGTGCATGAGACTTATTGCGGCACATGAAACAGGAAGACCAGTGGATCTAAGCAATGTTCGGAAACATTAACTTCTCCCTCGGCCTCTGTCACTAAAAATGATGGATGGTTTTCTGCACATGAGCAACAAAGCAGCGTTGATAAACTTTCTGACAGAAAAAGTCACGAAAGCCTAAGACCCCCAGGTTAAGAGGTCACCACCAAACTCTCCTAACACACATATCTATTCATCGCAAATACCACACACCTTCAACCTTAACATCTGACATATCTAAGTCCAAAACACTCAATCCATCTCCTCATTACCTCTTATTTGCCTGTCATCACTTTCACACCTGCCCCCTTCGCTGGTGCTCCCATTTGTTCTCTCCACTTACTCACGTCTTTCCAAAGCATTTCTCATACTCCTTGATGTTTGCGAATACTCTGTCAACCCATATCTCGTTTGCCGTCTTTTCAACCCCTGCACCTTCCTCTTGACCTCCTGCCACTATCTCCTGCACATCCCCTTCCACGCAGATGTCGCTCATACACCTCTCTTTTCTCTTTCACCAGCAACATAACTTCCTCACCTCTCAGTATCACTACCTTTTCTCAAACGCCAACACACTTCATCCGCAAGAGTAAGCACTGCCTCCTTAAATATCTTCCATTCCCTTTCACTCTCCTAGTTTCTTTTACTCTCTGCATATACCCTTCAACAAGTAATATCTCTGAACATCTCTGCACACAAGCCTCTTCTTCAAGCTCAGTGTCTTTCACTACTCTCTCTCTACCCATATCAATTTCTCTTTTCCTAACGCAATTACAGAATTTCACATTTGCCTACACAAGAAGGGACCAAACATCACACCATCTGCCCCTCTCAGTATATTCACATCCAACAGTCTTTTCTTTGCACAATTGTCAATCAGTACATAATCCAGTAATGTCCGTTGACCCCAGCCTCACTTACCCACTTACACTTACGAATACTTTTTTCCTTTTTATTTAACCAAGTATTCCTAATCACCAATCATTTTTCAGCACACAACTGAAAAAGACTGTCATCATTAAGCATTTACAACGGGCATTTCATGTCCCTAATTGTACTCTCACCTGCCATCTCATCAAATCTAACGTTCAAATCCTTCACCACTAATATTCGGTCCCTTGCATCAAAGGTGCTTCTTCACTCACTCATAACGCTACCAGGTACACAGGCAAACGACAATCATTTTCAAGCATACCAGTCCTATGTTACTTCCTACCCAGCACTCTACAGTTATTCTCTACCGCACCCCAATTGACTCCACTCTCTATCTCCACCGGACTTCTCAGGTACGAAAACCTCAGGCAAACCCCCAGCCGTTGAACCATCGAGACAGACCTTTAACACGCATGAACTCCCAAGGAAACACGGTCCACCGATTAAAACATTACGTCACTGCTCTCATTTGTAACATCTTAAGATACGATTCATTCTTGTTTTATTTCTTCACTGTGATTTTATTCATAATCAATTTGGCTAAAGATGGGCAGTGCTCGAATTACGGAGTTATATATCTGCTAATTGTACCTGGTAAGTTGTATGGAAAAGTGGTGACTAAGAGGATGGTAGCATTCACAGAGCATCAGACTGAAGAGAAACAAAGTGGTTTCAGAAGTGGTAGAGGATGTGTGCGGATCAAGCTCTTCCTCTGGATAATGTATATAAAAAAATACTAAGAGAAACAGGAGGATTTGTATGTTGCATTTATGGACATGGAAAAAGTATATATGGTTGGTAAAGATGCTTTGTGGATGGTCTTAAGAATATATGGTGTGAGAGGAAAGCTATTAAAAGCAGCAAGACCTTTCTATCTTGAGGGTAAGGCGTTTGTGCTTGTAGGTAGAAAGGAATGCATGGTTCAAGGTGAAGGTGGGTCTGTGGCAGGTACATATGATGTCACCAAGGCTGTTTAATTTGTTTATGGACAGGGTGGTGAGGAAGGTAAATGAAAAGGTTCAGAAGATAGGGGGAGGTATGCAGTCTATTGGGGGTGAGGGCTCCTGGGAGGTGAGTTAGTTGATGTTTGCTGACGGCACAGTGTTGGTGGCAGATTCAAGTGAGAAACTGCAGAAGCTAATGTCTTTGTTTTGGAGACTGTGTGAAGGGAGAAAGTTACGAGTCAATGAGAGTAAAAGGTTATTTAGGTTTAGCAGTGCAAAGAGACAGGTTAGTTGGAGTGCGAGTTTGAACAGACACAACTTGGAGGAAGTGAAGTTTAAATATCTGAGAGTAAATATGAGAGCGAATGTAACCATGGAATCTGAGGTGAGCCATAGGGTGGGTGTGGGGGCGAGGGTTCTGGGAGCACTAAGGAATGTGTGGAAAGAGAGGTCACTATCTGAGAGGGCGAAAATGGGCGTGTTTGAAGGTATTTTAGTCCCGACGGTGTTGTATGGATACGACGCATGGTCTTTATATGATTATGTAAGAAAGAAGATGTGTGTGTTGGAAATGATATGTTTGAGGACAAAACGTGGTGTTAGTAGGGTTGATTGAATAAGTAACGATACGGTAAATGATAAATGTTGTAATAAGAAGAGTGTGTTGATAGAGTTGAAGGGGTATACTGAACTGGTTTGGACATACGGTGAGAATCAGTAAGGAAAGGTTGACTAAGAGGATGAATGTGTTAGAAGTGGAAAACGAGAAGGGGGAAACCAAATTGGGAATAAAAGGCTTTTGTGAATAAGATCTAGAATGCTCGAAGCCTCTACATGCAGGAGGGTGAAAGGCATACACGGGATAGAGTGAATTGGAGAGTTGCGGTTACAGGGTGTCGACGTGCTGGCAATGAACTGAACCTGGGCATATGAAGCAGCCATGGTATACCACGGAAAGGTCTGTGGGACCTGGCTATGGATAGGGGGCTGTGGTTTCAGTACATTACACATGACAGCTAGAGAATGGATGTGAGAGAATGAAGCCTTTTCTTTGTCAAGTCCAGGCGCCATCTCCATAACGCATGAATATACGTATGGGTATGAACGGATGTGACCTTTCTTCGTCTGTTGCTCGAGCTACATTGTGTGTGTGTTTGTGTGTGATATTCCTATCCCTATACCATGTCATCTCATGATACATCAACAGCACCAACCAAGAAAACATGCGTCAGGTGGGAGTGGTGAGGTTAAAAAGGGTAACGAGTGGTGGGATGAAGAAGGAAAATTGCTAGTGAAAGATAAAAGAGGTATATGGGCGGTACTTACAGAGAAAGAGTGCAGATTATTGGTAGAGATATATGAGAAAGCGGCAGCAGAAGGTCAAGGGGAAGGTGCAAGGCTAGAAAAAGAGGGCAAATGAGAGTTGGGGAAGCGAATATCAGTAAACTTTAGAGAGAATATAAAGATGTTGTGGGAGGCGCTAAATAATGTGGATATCTTTAATGAAGCGGGCCAAAGGAAAAGTAGGAAGAGGTAGTGATGAAGTGAGAAGGAGATGAGGCGAGTATTTTGAATGACTGTTGAACGTGTTTGATGATAGGGTGACAAATGTAAGGTGCTGGGGTCAGGGTGGTATACGAAGTGAGATAGTTATAGAGAGTGGTTTGGTGAAGAGAGGTGAAAGCCTTATGTAAAATGAAATGTGACAAAACGGTTGGAGTGGACGGTATTGCAGGTGAATTTTATTAAGTTTGGGGTTGACTGTGCTGTTCACGGGTTACTTAGGATTTTCATTGTATGCATGGATCAGGGTGAGGTGCCTGAGAGGGTGAAGGCACGTACAGAACACCAGACTGGGGAGGAACAGCGTGGTTTCAGAAGTGGTAGAGGATGTGTGGATGTGAAGGCACGTACAGAACACCAGACTGGGGAGGAACAGCGTGGCTTCAGAAGTGGTAGAGGATGTGTGGATCAGGTGTTTGCTTTAAAGAGGATGCGTGAAAAATAAGGAAGGATTTGAATGTGACATTTATGGATCTGGAGAAAGCATATGACAGAGTTGATAGATATGGCTTGTGGAAGGTCTTAAGGATATATGGTGTGGATGAAAGGTTTTAAAAGCAGTGAGATGTTTTTATGAAGGGTGTAAGGCATGGGTTCAAGTGGGAAAAGAGGCTATGTAATGTCACCATGGTTGTTTAATTTATTTATGGATGGAGTGGTGAGGGAGGTAAATGCGAGTCTTGGGGAGAGGGGCGATTATGCTGTGTGAAGGGGATGAGGCTTAGGGATTTTTGTTTTTCTTTTTTGGATACTACAGCAATGGTGGGAGATTCAAGTGTGAAACTGCAGAAGTTGGTACCTCTGTTTGGAAGTGTGTGTGAAAGGAGGAAGTCGGAGAGTAAATGAGAATATGAGCAAGTTTATTAGTTTTAGCAGGGCTGAAGGACAAGTTTGCTGGAATGTGAGTTTGAATGGAATAAAACTGAAGGAACTTAAGTGTTTTAGATATCTGGGAGTGGACATGACGGCAAACGGAGCTATCGAAGAAGCAAGTCATAGGGTGGTGAAAGGGGTCAAAGGTGCTTGGAGCACTGAAGAATGTGTGGAAAGAGAAGTCACTGTCTAGGAGGGTAAAAATGGGTATGTAGTTACAGCATTATCATAAGGATGAGAAGCATGGGCGATAGATAAGCTTGTGTGGATGACAATATGTGGAGTGAGATAGCTGGACTGAGTAACTAATGAAAGGGTAAGAGAGATGTGTGGTAATAAGAAGAGTGTGGTTGAGTGAGAGATGAAGAGCATGTGCTGAAATGGACTGGACATATGAAGAAAATGAATGAGGAAAGGTTGACAAAGAGGATATATGGGTTAGAGATGGAAGACAAAAGGAGAACATGGACACCAAATTGGAGATAAAAGGATTGAGTGAAAAATATCTGAGGCGATCTGTGCCTGAACACGCAGGAGGGTGAATGGCGTGCGCAAAATAAAGTGAACTGGAACAATTGGTATACAGGGGCTGACATGCACTTTATGGAATGAACCAGGGAATGTGAAGTGTCCGGGGTAAACCGTGGAAAGGTCTGTTTGGCCTGGTTGTGTAAGGTGGACTTTAGTTTCGATGCACTGCACATGACAGTTAAAGAATGGTTGTGAGCGGATGTGGCCTTCCTTTGTCTGTTCCTGGCGCTAACGTGGGAAACAGATATCAATGATAAAAAAAAAAAAAAAATCTTACCCTCCATACTTGATCATTGTTTCCTGCTTTAGCGAAGTAGCACCAGGGCCGGATGGAGAAAGGTAACATCCACTCACAACCATTCACTAGCTGTCATGTGTAATGCACTAAAATTACAACTCCCTATCCACAAACCTTTCCATGGCTTAACACGGATGCATTACTGGTTCAGTCCATTGATAACACAGCGACCCTAGAATACCACAGTTCCAATTCTCTCTCTCTCTCTCTCTCTCTCTCTCTCTCTCTCTATATATATATATATATATATATATATATATGTTGAAGGCTCCAGTCACGGACAAAAGTCCACATCAAGGCCGGGCCCTAATTGAAATATAGAGAGAATTGAGAATGGGGAAAAACAGACTGGGAAAGTACTTTTTTTTTTACCGCGTGTACCGTCTGCGTGTCGTAGAAAGCGACTAAGATGTGTAGGAGTGGGGAGGGTCTGGAAAATTTGCCTTCTTGTATCATCATTTCCTAAAAATAGGAACAGGATGGTTAAAGGGAAGATCTTTTCCTTAGAGGCTTAGTTCCTGATGCTATATTGCTAAGACGCGAAAGGCAAACGCTTATAAAGATTTTTTGTTCATTCTTGTTTACTATTTCCCGACTTACCTAGGTAGTGCCAGGAGCAGACAAACAACGGCCTCACTTTCTCACTTTTCCACTTTCGGTGTGTTATACACAACAGCTTTTTAGCTGTTGTGTATATTAGACCAGTATGGCAACCTCATTGCCAAACACCTCATTATCTGTATCAGATCCTCTACAAACCAGTAACGTAAGTCATTGCAGAAGGCCTTCCAAGAGTTTACAGAAACATACCAAGAAGTCACCATTTCGGAAAGCGAGTGACAGCGCTTCCTTGCTTCTCCATTCAATAACTAGTCTCAGCCTTCTAAAAATCTGCTCTTCAAAAACCCCTTTCATTAGATTGAGGAATTTATTAAAGTAGTTCCAGAACTAACAAACTAATGTACTTCGGTCTTTTTCCTTTAACGACCCCAGACTCCATCTTAGCAGCCTCCTTGGATCTAGAGGAAAGTTCTAGATATTTAATACCTTATTTTCAAACTTTCCTTCTGAAGCCATACTCCATTTATCTCTCTCTCTTTACCCTCTCTTTGACAGGGAGAGTGAGTGTGATTCATGTCATGCTATGTTGCAAAAACCTGTTAAGTTTCCATGAAAAGCGAGCCTCTCTGGTTTCCACATTCAGTTTTTCAGATCTGAATACTATGTCCGACCTCTAGACTTCCCTGTTGTCAAGGCATGTTGCACCCACACATCAAATATCTCATTCTGAATTCCCAACGTGCACATGATGTCAGAAGAACTGCCTTCAGTGAAACCTGTCTAGGAAGCCATTAGCGGGAGAATATTGCTCTTGGAAGGCGGTGGACCTTTATCAGTAACTTTGTGTACTGCTGTGTGAGCTTGCTGAACATTCCTTTGTGGTTTGGGATTTACTGTACTCGTCTATTAACTCACTCCATACCACTTTATTACTACAGTAAGTTAGAAAACTTCCCATTGGCACCCATTTAGGTATATTTTCAATCCTTTTGCTCACTTGCTGACTCCTGATAGGGAAAATGGGTCAGTGAGCAATATTTTTTCGTCCTATCTCTCACTTCTTTACACTTTGATACTTAACATACAGTAATGTAAGTTTAGGTTTGTAGGAAATATATGGTTTGGATGTATTTTTTTTTTCTAATTTGTTCCGTAAAAAGAGACGCTGCAAGTAGTACTGTCCTTTCAGATAGGTGATGGGATTACCCTCATGGTAACAGATTAGGATTTGGCATGTTATTGCCTCTTCATGAACAAATAGTTGTACACAAGTTCAAAACTTGCTTTATAGATTCTTTCATTTATGCTGTATTACTGTTTACATGATAAAGGATGCGACATCATACGTTTGGAATACTAACGTGCTTGTATAATTCTTTTCAGGAAGATATTCGACCACCAGGGTTTCAGGTGAATATTCAAAATTCGTTTTTGTACATTTATTATTAGAATCCACACAATAAGCCTTGTTTAAAATATGTAATATAATATTTTCTTATAGACGTAAACAATGTCTGTCTGTTATCAGTAACTCCATTCTCATCATAGGGTAGATCGAGTATACACGGCCTTTGAAAATTCCACATATCTTCAGTCGGCTAAAGTGATACTTGGACCCCTACTTCTACACGATTGCTTCTCAACTTTTTACTCTGGACAGTAGTTGATTATGAAGCGAGGTCAATGTTCCTCACTTATTCTAGTCCCTTACAAAAGAAAAATATTCCACTGCATGCACTCCCCATTCATTCGTCTAACACAATTTGAAATATACTTTGCCCTAATTGTTTGTCTTGTGAAGTCTTTCTCTCCTCCTATACCATTTTGAGAGACCTCCTTTTTCTTTGTGATTTCTTCGCACCACATATTCTTTCAAATCTTCATTCTCTATTCTATCCATTCTCATAATTCCAGCTATATTTAGAAAATTATCTACATCAGCTTTTTTCACGTATATCCTAATCTGTGAACAGACATCACTTCTGTACATAAGAGCTGCGACAATTACGATTCATGCTAGCTTCTTCCACACTGACTCCTTTTTTTTTCTTATTATTATTATTTGCAAAAGGTTTAAGTATACCTTCAATTTTTCCATTGCTTGAGTCTGCTTTCAGGTTCAACTTTCCCAATACCATCCCTACTGAACTTTATTCTCGGACATCTAACCACATCCACAGCATCCAGTTCTTTACATCGTGACTTTTCACTCCTTTCTAAAAGAGGCATCCCACTTTTATTCTCAGCTTTCAGCATCCTCCTTCTGCAAACGTCTTCGGAACGTCACACAATTCTGTCCAGTTCTTCATCTGGTCAAGTTAATAATGTGTAGCATTAGCTGCTAATACCAGTTGTGGCAACTTCCATTATGTTCCCCATGATTAAGTATTATACTACAATAACGCCACCTTGCTCTCATCTCACGTTGCACTCCATTCATACAGGTATCAAATAATCGCAGTGACATCATACAAACTTGTTGCATTCCAATATTTCTTCAAGTCACTTTCTCATACCACCACTGCCACACCTGTTCTACTTCCACCAAAAAGCTCTTACCAGAATTCCAAAGTCTTCTATTTACACCAAAGAGAGACAGAACTACTAAGAGAGCTTTCCTGTTCACTCTGTCATATGCAGACACAAGTTAACATGATAATATTTCCTATATTTGACATAGGTTACTTCTTCATAATCTAGAGAAACCTCCCAAATGAAGGAACGTAGAAAAAGTACATGCTTGAAAAAATGTTTAAGTAGTGCCTTCATGCTGTAGGATGACCAGCATGTTGGCTCATGTACACTTAACATCTTTGCTATGTAAGATGATTTTAACTGCTTGAATAATGCACTCCATTACTTAAGGAATTACTTTCCTATCTAAGCCTAAAGGTAAGCTGTGAGTACATGCTTGAAATTTCCATCGCAGGCTTATTCTAAACAATAGATTGCATAAGGAAAGAATATCAGTAATCCCATTTTACTTCTAGGGACCATGAATTACAAGTTTAATAGCTAGCAAACTACATGTGGAAAACTCCTCAAAGCCCATCATCTGATGGAAGATAGCCTTTACTCAAGAGCTTAACTCTTGTTTTCTCTATTTCTGAAGCGAATATGGCTTCAGTATAGCCAGGGTTATCTTATACCATCACCCTAAGCCTCTACTAATTAGATCTATTGTGCTTCTTATGCTCTTTTCTGTCCACGTTGAACCAGGTATATAGTGTAAGGCCCGACGGAAAGCCCTCCTTACTCCCAGAAGGCTTGATCAGGCTTTCCTGCTGCCTATAATGAGTATCCATAACAGCTATTGGAAATCTACTTGGGTATCTAGTACTTTTATATTTTTGAGGTCTGACTGGATATACAGTTCTTCCTTAAGGTGTCGCGATTATCCGCGATTTCATAATCTAATTTTTATAAATTGCGGCTACCTGAATCATCCCCATCGCTTCAGTTATCGAGATTAAAACTTCAAATTTACAAGAGCAAACGGGAAGGTGCACTCAAGGCTGGCTGCTAGGACTACGTGTTTCTCTCATTTGGCCACCAAAAGGAGGCGGCGCCTCTATAATTATAGCACAAAGGGGAAATACGATGTACTTGCTCTTCAGTCTACCACCCGATTTTTCCTCTACTTTTGTTAGTATCTAAATAATCATTAGTTCATGTGCGAGGTAAGAACCTACTGATGAGAACTACGTAAATTTAAAAAAGTATTGAAAATGCAGTTCACTGAGTACTGTGATTTGTATATGTTAAATGTTTTGAGCTGAAGGCGATCGCTAGGTAGCACTTCCATATTTACAAACCATTTTTTCCTGTATTTTTCTGAGTATGTGGATAACTATTAATTTGTTCATAAGATAAGAACCTATTGAAGAGAATTATCTAGAAAATATATGAAAAATACAAAAACAGTATGATTTTGATGTTTTGAACCAAAAGTGATCGCTTGCGTTTGTATGTTATTATTACTTCCATCTCTGCCACTTATTTTTTTCTTTATCTATCAGAATTTGGAGATAATTATCGGTTCATTCATTGGGTGAAAGCTCACTGAAGAGAACTGTATTATTGTACCACTCACTTCTCATCTGACCTTCATTGCGAACGATTGTGTCAAGTGTAATAGAGGATCTTTTCTAGCATACAATATGCCCAATGCTATACCTACCCTGAGTGTAACAGAGAATATAAGAACATAAGAAGTGAGGACACTGCAAGAGGCCTATTGGCCCATGCTAGGCAGGTCCTGATTCTGTCCACCCTACAGCCAACCGACTGATCCCATAAACACATCCAACATTCGTTTAAAGCGACCTAAAGACCTAGCTTCCACTATTGTACCTGGCAACTTATTCCATAAATCTACTACCCTATTCCTAAACCAATATTTACCCACATCCGACTTGAATCTATCTTTTTCTAATTTACATCCATTATTTCTTGTTCTCTCTGATGGCCCCTTTCTAAGAACTTTATTCATGTTATCTTTATTAATGCCCTTAACCCATCTTAAAACTTCAGTCATAGCCCTTCTAGCCCTCCTCTTCTTAAGTGAGTGTAAATTCAGCCTTTTTAACCTTTCTTCATAAGTGAGGTTTCTAATTCCAGTGATCATTTTTGTCATTCGCCGTTGTACTCTCTCTAAACAATCTATATCATTAGATATCTGCCAAGAGATGAAGATAACTTAAATTTGATTAATTTCTGTGATTTATATAAGAGTTTATTAAAAGAGATCGGTAATAATACGTTAGCTCGTAAAAGTGTACCAAATGTACTTGGTGTGTGTAAGAGAACCTCTAGTGAAATAGTAGCTACAGCTCTAGACTTTGCAAAGAAAAATGAGGATGTAACAAAGAAAGAAGATAACTTAGAAACTTGAACGGTTACGGTGGAAACAGAAGAAGATAGAAGTGATAATCTTCACGCGGTTAGAAACGGGGCGAAGCCTAAGAGAAGTGGCAAATCAAACGAAAAAGTAACAAATGATAAGAATGTAGTGTTATATAACGAAATTGAAAAGGAACCTGGTATCACCCTCGTCGGAGATTCTTCAGTAAAGCATTGAGATAAGTAGTCTTGTGGTTGGAATAGAAGTAGAAAGAGACTGCAACCTGCAGCCAGGCTGAAAGACATCTCACAAGGTTCAGGACATAAGGGGAAATGAAGTGAGCACGGTCATTATCCAGGCTGAGACTAATATTGTGGTAAGAGGATGTCCTGAAGAGATAATTGACAAATATAAGAGAATTTTTGAAAGGTTTCAAGAATATAACAGGAAGGTTGTGATAACTGGTCTCCTTCCAAGGGTAAGATATCGATAATGAATGTCTGTGTAGAATGCTAAGCATCTGTGACAGAGGAGGTTAACTATATAGATCTGTGGAACGGTATTGTTGAAGATAGGAGTTTGTTCGCTTGAGATAGCCTTTTCTTAGATGGGGTTCGTAGCGCTAAGTTTGGAATGTTTTTATATGAACCCATGAAACAGACATCTACCAGGAACATGATAAGTACCGAAACAAGCAAGCACCTGTCGACGAGGTCAGATGTGACCGTGCTGGCTGGGTCACGCATAATAACCAGTGACCAGGTGATATGACCTTACAGGCTTATGTTTCACAGTGTGTAGAACTAAGCATAATATTAACGTATTTTACACCAATGTTAGATGCATTAACCTGAAACGTAATGAATCGGCATCACATGCTTTGTCAGAAATGCATGATAGCATAGCAATATCAAAGACCTGGATGAATTACGTAAAAGTTACTTACTAGTAGAGTTAGTGATCCCTGGTTATAATTTTTTTTTTTAAAGATAGGCTCCAAACATTACATGGTGGCGTTTTGCACGACAGTATACTGACAAAAGTAGAAAATTAGATGTCAGTGTATGCATACACTTTATACTGAACTGATAGATAAGACTTCCAAAATTATTTCAGGATTAGTGTATAAACCTCTCCCTCTCCTCCCCCCCCCAAAAAAAAAAATCGTAAATAAAACGATAGAACTTTGTATGATGAGTTCAAATCCTTGGTAGATGATGGAGAAGCAGTAACGATGCGAGATTTTAACAATACTAACATATAAACTGGAAGCTTATGACAGCTGACCACAAAGGAAACATGTTGATTGATTTCATAAAAAACCCTTTCTGATTCAAATGGTCATTCCCAAAGGCAGTAACATCATCACAAAAGTAACACAAACTAAATGCCCTCAAAAAGCTAACTGGCACCAGATTTGGACGAGACAAAGAATTCTTTAATATACTCTATGAACAACTAAAGCTTCACCTGCATGGTCGTCCACCTTCTCAAAAAAGCAAATATAAAATTACAATTCACACAAATTAGTGCACTCAGGACGATCGCTGTCAGCCTAGCAATCACAAACGCTCAACACCTATACAATGAAACAAAGATCCTCTCAGTACACTCCAACCTCAACATGCTTAGCTCTCAGTTTTATGGACAACACTGGACCTCTTCTACCTATACCACTTCATAACCAACCACCAACTCTTTAGTAGAAATAAAATGGTAACCCTTGCCTCACAGTTCAGTAGCCTCTACTCACAGATCCCCCTAACCTCAACAAACATAACGCTGATAAAACACATAAACACTGAAATAACGCATCAAACATTAAACCGCCTTCCCAACTTAGTCTTAAACTCCGCCTCACAAGAGCAACACTCCCCAGACAAATACGAGTCATACTTTCCCGTTAAAACTACGGACATGACCCAAACTTTCTCATACAACAAACACCACTTCAACATTTCCCAAGACCCTTCATGTCCACGATGCAACTACTCAGTTGCCCTGCACTTAAATGCATTCGACATTACAACACTTTAAGCCGCCTTGGCGGTGTGGTGGGTTAGGGCGCTGCGAGTCCACTCAGTGGTCGCGCGTTCGGTCCCCGGCTGCT
>JAYMFT010079621.1:0-14332 GCA_038088735.1 Panulirus argus | reverse complement strand
TTTATATATATATATATATATATATATATATATATATATATATATATATATATATATATATATATATATGTATGATAATAATGATAATAGTAACATTGGTAATTTACCAGTTTGGCTCCATGCTTTATGTAATTCGTTGTTATTACACAAACTACTTGCGGGCCATGATCTGAAGCATTAGATTTTATAAAATGGTGGTTAGTTAAGTAGCAGTAGTAAGTCTAGGAAAACAGGCGATTTATTAAAAGTCGGCAATACACTCGTAGAAAGTCAACAGAATTTATGAGAAAATGATCCGACCTAAGCAGTCACGGTTTCTCGTCATCTTCAGCTAAGTAGTCGACACAGACCAGTCACACTCATGGGACTGCGCCAACACGTGGCACGGGATAGTAACAAACAAAGCAGGAGACGAATATTACGGTGGTATACTTCCTCATCCAGTCGCTGAATAGGAGATTTTTCTTTATAGATTCTATTTGATGTCTTAAAAGAGTATTGCTTGTCTTTACATTAATTAGCCCCTATATATTTTCTCTGGTACGCATAACGGTTATTACCTCAACATCATTCAGTAAGATATAATGCACCAAGTAATGCTCCACAGGTGTTTCTGTTATGAAAACAATTGGTTAGGTTCGCCTACGTTTTCTCACAGGGTTGGAGATCCCTCAGATTACATGATCTGCTTTTGTTAAGCAACTTCTAACCCGAATGTTTTCTTGTACCTCAAAACCTCCCAAACTTTTTTTTTTCTATCTTTTTAGGAAAGATGGGCTGTCGGAACTATCTCCCAAACGTAGACTCGATTTTTCTTTTTGTTACAACAGAAACTGAAGTAGATTCATAGCTTTTTGAAATATAAAGTTGCTCAAGGGAATTAGATGACTGTCGTAACCATTTACTGTCTTTGTCCCCTTTAAGTAATTAAAAGAATCCATAGGTCCTCTGCTAACCTAAGACCGCGAGTCCGCTGCTGCTATTGTCTTTTTTGTCTCATGAATATCAAAGTCGACTGCATCTCCCCTACGCCGCAAAGCGACGCCAGGGACGTGGCACCGCTGTGGCCATGACGCTGGCGACAGGGGAGGTTCTAGAGCAACTGGAAATCGCCGAGGTTATATACACCGAAGACAATAACAAACGTTCTTCAAATTCAGAACGAGTCCTTGACACTAGTAACTGGTCAGCCAGAGGGACTGTCATCGTAACAAATGAATGAAAGGTGAGCTGAGGTCAAATGATGACGTGAGCCTGTGAGAGTGACATGACATGCGCATAATGAAGTGAATTTTGTGTCAGCTTTCGTTCACACGGATACCCGTGTATCAGCGGCCTCAGTTAACTACTTTGAATGGCACCTGAGGACACAGTCTTTGATCTGTGGTTGCCTAATGCTGAAAGAAGACTGAACACCCAGAATAAAGGCTACTACCTTAGCGTGCTAGGTCTTGTTGGTCGTGTGAGCCTGCCAGTTGCCGGGGCTTCTGTCGAAGGCAGAGCTTCTCTCTTGATCGATGTTGTTGTTGCGGATGATTGTTGTGGAGAGGGAGGTCCTGTTTGATGGTGCGTCTATGTGTGTGGGAGTTTCTGTTGGAGATGATACTGTTGGCACTACATGAACGGTGAAAGCTAACGGCACGAATAACAAATCATCTTTGGGTAGTGTCATCATCACTGCCTGTTGTCCTGTTTCTGGGACAGTTCTGGCAAATTCTTTCGTTGTCGTGGTCACTGTTGACACCAGGTCTTCCGCTGATGCGTTTGTTGTTGCTTCACAGTTATCGTTCACTGTCAATGTTTTTGAGAGATTATAAGATAACGAGACAGCTGGTGATGTAAACAATCTCATCGAGGCGGTTGACCTTGCCTGAATCTGTCATCACTTTGGAATTCACCAGACAAGACGTTACTCCCTCCAGGTTCTGCTGAAGGGGAGGTATCGAGTGAATGGTTGATGGTGCTTCGATGAGTCTGAGGAAATCTCTGACACGAAATCGTCTGATGGGGGTCATTGTAGCTCACGCTCATGGTAACGAGATCATATCTGAAGCAACGTCTCGAATATCTCTCGTGGACGAGGAAGATTAGTCTTCCCCCCGGGAGGAAACGCAAGCATCAGTCCCGTCGCAGGTGTTTGGCGATCTCCCACCCGCTGATTCACCCCCTCCTGTTTCTTCGCTGTTGGTGGGTTCTGTGTCCGAGGGTTTGGCCGACCGGTGGCCCTTATGGTCGGGGAAGTGATACAAAGGATGGATCTCGTCACACGAAAATGACTTCAGATGTCCAGCGGAAGGAAGAGAACATCCAGCAGCTTGGTCTGGAACATCATCAACCTCACTTGAGTGTCTCTGACCATTTGTCTGGTCATGTGAGGAGCCAGGGGCACAGTGAGGGGCGTCACGACAGTCTTGGAGTGCGTGCTTGTGGTGATGTGAGGTGGTGAGTGGCGGGTGGTCGGTGGTAGTATGCAGGTTTGGCGTGTAGTTGGTTTCGGCAAGAACTGCAAGCGATACCTCCTCCGTCTGGTTCGTCTCCCTTGGAACTCTCATCATGAGCGAAGTCGACTCTGTGGGAGACAGGGGTAGCATCTTATTAGTGAGAACGTCTACACATAGTGTGGGAGTCATCAAAAGTACGATACCTAGTAGAGCTGAAGATGAAAATGGAATACCATATTATATATGAGTTGTTCTAGATCAAATAATAGATATATTTTGCCTAGTTTTATAGCACATATAAAAAGACATGAATTTCTTTCTAATTTCTATACTGTAGTAATGACTATGCTTAGCTTAAACCCATCCTCCTGTGTCTCCACGAGAAGGAGTCACACTCCTGAAAACATGAGATCAGTGTTTCTCTAGCGAGCTCTCGATACATGAACTGATCGTAATCTATAAGCTATATAATATCCCAATCATGTAATTTGCACATGATTTTTGGGGTACAGTGGTAGATAGTTTACATCAAAGATCATGTGCATATTACGTGGTTGAAACACTTACACATTACCGTTGCGCTTTGGGAGTCGATTAATAAGCCTTTTTTCCTTATCCAGAGTGTGGGCGGTTGTAGTTTCACCTCGTAAAGGGTGCGTGACGCATCAGCGAGACCCATAAATCAACTAGTAATTACGAATGAGATACTGTTGTGAGGTTATTGAATATGACTGCTAATTCAGTGTTTATGTTACTTGCTGACGTTCTCCATTTCTCTAACGATTTCCTTATGCTGCTCGGGCAGATAACCAATAACCTGGCCGAAGCTCATAGCGAGAATAGAACCAAACTCAAGAGAAAAGCGGTAATGCAATTCTTCTTAGGTACACACCAAACACAATGTTTCGTGACTCGTGTCTCATTCTCAGGTGTAAGGACAGTACGGTATGGTCTAGGTATGTGTACAAAAGTCAAAGATCAAAGGAGAAATTATTGACCAATGAGGGGTGAATACGTTAGGCTGCCACTCTCTTGTCTGACCAATGAGCGCTGGCCACCTCTGGTTCGGTGGTTATCATATTGTGTGGTTCCCTCGGCGCCATCTCTCTAGGTTCTTGCCAAGATTTGATTTGTGATTTGTGCCGGGAACCCCGGCAAATTTATTATGCACCCGATACTCGTCCTGTGAGCAGTAGCGCAAAAAGGATTACAAGGGTCACAAAGGGTCTTAGTGAAGAGAGGAGCAGATTTCCCTGTTTGAATATCCATTATCAACCAGGACCTGAGTGACCCGGTCTAGTTCCTGATTTGTAGAGGTCCACGACGAGCAGTGAGATGGGGCTCTTCTCATGGTAGAGTCCTTATACCGCTGGGGCCGCTCACTCTTGTCATTCAGACAGTGTCCAGGACTGGTGGCTTTGACGTACACGGAGGTGTCGAAGCGGTCGTCCGATTGCTTTAATGAAATATCCAGGAAAGCGAGGGCGCCGTCGGTGCTGTTTTCTATCGTGAAGTTGAGGCCTGAGTTCTCCATAAATCTTCTCAACTCCTGCAAATTCTTCTGTGTTTCATACTCGGACGATTATATCGTCCACTTATCGAAAGCAAGTTGGGTGCTTCTCGACTTCATCAAAAACCATATCCTCTACAGCACTCATGTAGGAGTCAGCGGAGAGCACTTCCAATGGGGAACCAATGGCGACGCCGTCTGTCTGGATGTACATCCATCCGCGGGGACACACGAATGAGGCCTCCTTGGTACACTGTTGGAAGAGGATTTTGAGGGCCGACTCTGGGATACCCGGTGTGAGAGCGTCGTTGTTTCTGTCCACCCGATTCAGGATAAAGTCGATAATCTAGTCCACTGATACGTTCGTGAAGAGCGACTCCACATCTAACGAGGCGATCGTTGCTTCTGCAACGGAGATCGAAGAAGTCGGTGCCAGACGACAGAGTGTAGCGGCAGGAACAAAGGTCATCAAAAAAGTTCGTTCAGCCTCCTCGCCATCTAATAGGTCTGAGAGGGTTATTAGGTTTGTGGGCAGCAGCCTGAAGTTCCCCCGGCCTTCCAAGGGGTATGTGAACCTCACGGACATCTCCCTGACCCAAGATCAGGAGGGAGTGTTGAACCTTAGGCTTAACTGTCATATTATGCCCAAAGCACGTCCTCACCAGGAAATAACTCTAGAAGTCGAGAGTAGCATGCACAAAGCATCAGACTAGGGAGGAGCAATGTGGCATTTGAAGCGGCAGGGGATATATAGTACTAGGCGTTGGGAAATTGAAGTGAGAAGTTCTGTAATCAGAGAGAATGAGGGATTTCTCTGTGGCATTTATGGATCCGAAGAATGAGTATGACATGGCTGATTGGTAGGCTTTGTGGGAAAAAGTACGATGGAAAGAGAGGAGGGTGAGTGGTTCCGGGTGAAGGTGGGTTTGCGGCACGGAGGAGTGACTTCACCATGGCTGTTATATCTGTCTATAAATGGGATGGAAAGGGATGGGAATGAATGGCCTGTGGAGAGAGGGATGTGTGTACAGTATTCTGGAGGAAGGGAGCTATCAATTCCTCCTTGTTGTCTGCCTGGCTTTGTTGGCAGAAACTGGTCTAAGTTTAGGAGAACTCAGGAGGAGAACTTAATAGAACTTTGCATTCATAAGTTCTACAGCTGCAACTCTCTACATCCACAGCTCTTTATATCCCTTAACTGTCAACCTCCATAACTCGCTATATCCATAACTCCCTTCATCCGTAACTCGCTACATAGAGCAAGCGAGTTTAACTTTAGATGCTGTATTTGCATAAACATGGATTTTTTTATGGTCCATCTTACATTTAATCTCCTGCTTCTTAAGAGAGTTATCTTGACTCCTTGGAATTCATCAAACCCGTATTCTGAGAACAGACTCACCTCGCTGAACTTATACACTAAGTCTAAGGGGCAGATCGTTTCTCCTGTGGATATATCGTTATAAATATAACATCCACTTTTTTTCTGACATTGGACACATTTCATAGAACGATTCTGTTTCAGTCCCTTTTTCTAGTCTCTGAACACGATTCTCAAGCAAATCTAGTGAAGGTATACACCAGAATTATGGTCTTTTTTTTCGAAGATATCAAAACGCACTGATGTGAGCTTTTATTCTCACTTACTCTTCAGAGAGAGAGAGAGAGAGAGAGAGAGAGATTCTCGTGCATAGTCTCCACTTGTATGGTCAGTTCTGGACAGCCATCACAACACTGACACTTAACACTTGATTGTAGCGGCCTCAGGGACGAGCAGTGTGACTCACAACCCTAGCAGGTTCTAACCTTTGACAATCATGGCGTCCCACAACCCTGGCGGGACTTGGTGTCCGACAGCCCTGGCAGGTCCTGGTGACCCACAACCCTGACGGGTCATGTGACCCACAACCCTTCAGGCTCTGGTGAACCACAACCCTAGCAAGACCAGGTGACCCATAACCTTGGCAGGACCTGGTGACTCAAAACCCTTCAGGACCTGGTGACCCACAGCCTTGGCAGAACCTAATGACACCACAACCCTGATAGGTCCTGGTGACTCACTACCCTGGCAGGTCCTGACCTCCTACAGTAGACACTCACCTGGCGGGTCCTGGTGCTGGTGAGGGTGATCCTGCCGTGGCGGGCAGCAGAGCAGGGGACCCAGGCGCTCCTGCAGGACCCCCATCATCTCGTTCCTGCCGGGGAAGCACCATTAGGGAGGACCAACTCACACCTCTCATTACACCAGCCCAAAGCCGGTAAACGTCAGAATCAATCAGTCATATATAATGTCAGAGTCACTTGTTACGATATTCATCAGTAATGATATCTACCAGTCACTAATATGTCTTAATTAGTAAACCCTGCATTTCAATGCAATACAAATTTATCCATATGTTAGAACAAGGCGACTAAATAAGGACTTGCATTTATTAGTGAAGATGCTAAAGATAAGCTATGAATCTGCGATAACGCTTAAATTCAAGATGCACTTGCAGTACAGCGTTACTGTATACTCATAAGCCACAAGCTGCAGCAGACATGTTTACGTATTCAGGGGTGAGGTCGGCATAGGAATCCGGGAACGTACGAGGGAGGGACAGGGAGTCGGGGATGTGTGTACGGAGATCGGGAATTAGGAAGTGATGCCTCAGATGGCCATCCACACGTCAGAAGGCTGGAGGTGTTCCTCAAGGTCACCTTCGGTAAAGGGAAAGGCTGAGGGGGATGGAGCCACTTTGGGGTCGTATTGCCCATCTTTGATATAGCTGGAAGAAGAGTTCTATTCCCGGGAATGATTGGTTGTTTAACCCAGGATTTGCAACGTCAAATACGAAAATACGAATGCTTTGTTAAATCGGCCAAGCGTACACGCCAGAAAATATTACTGATGTGATTTCCATCATCTGTAGGGAAGAACATGAATGTAAAGGTCTGTGTCTGTGTTAAGCCTTCTGTGCGTCGAAGGCTTCAGTCACGAACAGAAGTTCCTTATCAAGGTCAGGCCTTAGATGAGTCATCGAAATGGCTGAAGAGATAGAGAATAAAGTAGAAGACATGAAAAACATAAGAATTATTTATTAGGTGTAGAATTTGTCTTTCATAGAGTGCAGGTCATTGCTATACCCAAAAACATGAGATGATAAAAGAAGTTCCAAAGTTAAGCGGTGCGCGAAAAGAAACAGACAACAACTACATTCTAAATATCACATACGTGCAATAAAGTATTTACAGTACATACAATAAAACAACATAAAGCGGTAACTGTAGTCCACAAAACAGTAAAGCTGATTAAACAAAGCAAATATAAGCAAAGGGAAAAACAAACCAGCAAAAACGATATTTGAACAACCCCAAAATATGATGAATTAGCCTACAAGTTATGTCATGGGGAAGAATTCGACGAATAGATCTTCTACTCAGTTAATATTGTTAAGTCTGACATTCGCTGTTAATGGACATACCTCAGCCACATGTCTCCCGGGCTGTACGAGGCCATACACACACACACACACACACACAAACGTTCCTGGAGTGGAGGGCGACCACGCCCCCGCCTGTTCCAGCACCCCGTCCAAACCGCCTGACGGTGCCAGATCCAAGGAACCCCGTGAACGCCATGCGGTGCAACTCATTGATCATATGCTCTATCTTGGAAATGTCACGTACCGAGAAACTGGGTTTGCATCTTCATATACGAGACACCTGGACGAGTCTGAGTTTGCAATAGCGTTGTGAACATTTCCGTTTAATGATGACATAGTCATTTCTGATGGACTCTCTCAAATACCTCTCTATGTGTATTGCAATCCATGGCAATACTAATGTCAAGTGAAAAGAGATCGTCGTGCATAGTAGATCACCACATTTCACTAAAGAACTTATGTTGCTTGGATTTGACCTAGGCATCACAACGGCCCACCCATAAGTTGTCGACACCTACACGGTTATCATGTGACGCAGAAGTGTCTTGCCGAGTATTGCCATGATCTAGTTTAAGGCGTCAGTAGGCGAACAGTCGTTCTCCGGAGCAGAAATCGAAGTAGTATCTGTAGCAGAAGGAAAGAGAAACCAGCAGTGCGGCAAAGGACAAGTGGCAGTAATTAAGCGTGTCGAACTACAACTGCCCCAGATGTGAGAGCAGTACTCAATACGAGGACGACTCATCTTTTCCCCATACGTTGATTCACCTGTGCCTAAGAATGGACTCACCAGTATCTGGGCGTGGACTCACCTGTGCCTGAGTATGGACTCACCTGTACCTGGGTGTGGACTCACCTGTACCTGGGTGTGGACTCACCTGTACCTGGCGTTGATGAAGATGTAGATGATGGGGTTGTAAGCGCAGGAGGACTTGGCCAGCAGGACGGGTGCCAGGGTGGCGTACACGGGCGCCACCTTGCCCATGAGGCCGTACATGATGGAGACGACTGCGTAGGGCGTCCATGCCACCAGGAACCCCAGACACACCAGCCCAGACACCTGCAGGGGCGGTACACACACCTGTAGGCATCCATGCCACCAAGAACCCTAGACACACCAGCCCAGACATCTGCAGGTTGGGTAAGGTGTACGCACCTGTAGGGCAGCCGTACTACCAGGAACCTCACATACATCAACCCATACACGTCCAGGGGTAGCGCACACAAACATACACCTATCGCAACACTTTCGCCCACGATGTACACCTGTACCTAAAAGAAGGATTGAATGTTGTCCTGTCCCCTGCAATGTCTACACGTTGCTCACATAGACCTCGCGGGCTTCGCTGGGCACGTATCCCAAACATGAGATCATCAGGTTCCGTCCCTCCAGCTTTGCCTTTCTCTGGGCTATCTGGCACTGCTCTGTTAACAGACTGAAGGTCATTACATCTACCACGGCCAACTTTCATCTCGGTCTGCTTGGTAGTGCGATTCCCTGAACGTGCCTGAAGAGAACCAACCAACGTGTGTTACCAGCAATTACTCGACGCTTCCTGTGTGCTGCACCCCACCCTTGCCGCTGCTCATTGTAGTCCCGACTAAAAGGGTCACCCTGCGTGTCCCGGCTACGAATCACTCGCGTCTCTAAATCGCCCGTGGCTTCCACCACTTCTCCCCACACGTCTCTTCTCGACCCACTCCACACCCATATAGACCAAGAGGGCTTGTGTACATTAGGATATATCCCAGTGCTAGCACGTCGCTCTCATACAACACCTCCTTCTCAAGTTAACTCCTCGAGGGTTACCTTAATAGCCGGATCCCGCGCCATATCTGGCGCTGCTCCAGGCCTCATATTTTGGGGACCGACCATATGTTCGCCCGAAATGCTGGCTTATTACCTCACCCCCAGTCACCTGCGGTAAGGCCTTCCTCTTCAGCGATTCTCAAATGCATCTCTGAAAAGAGAAAGAGAAGAATATCCTCACGGGTCTCCTGCGTGTCGTAGAAGGCGACTGTGAGGGGCTACAGCGGGGTTACTGGAGATCCTCCCCTCCTGTTATTACTTCCCAAAAGCAGGATGAGAGGAAGGAATCCTAGGAAGGCTGCCGTATCCTTCGTCCTGACGCTACACTTCCCTCGCACGACCCTGCCATCCGACAGAGGAACTCCTGCCTCGCCAACATCCGCCACTTAATGGGGTTCCTTCCTTCCCTCTCTCTCTCTCTCTCTGATTGTCTCTGTGATTTAATGACCCCTGCTGATGCCCGCTTCATCATCTGGTTTTATTCTATTTCATTTCATCTGTCTTTATACTTTTATGACGGAAGTGACGGCCTCTCCCCTACCGTTCCCCTTCTCACTCTTTCCTTGATTCCCAGGACCCTTAAGCAGGCTCTGTCTGAGCCGGATTGTACCACTTCCTCTCGTGCCAAGTCTGACCTCGTGTGAATAAATTGGTATAAACTTTAGTCATCTAATTATAGCTTTAACCTTGTCTACCCCTCCCCACACCTCTCCTCCCTTCCCTTGCCTTCCCCGCATTTCCACTTGTCCTTTCCACACCTCTCCTCTTCACCTACATATACCCTGTCTTCCCTAAGCCTTGTCTTGCCCTCCCCACACCTTCCATGCCCTCCCCACGCCCGGCCTTGCCCTCCCCGGGGACTCACCAGGGTGATCTGCAGCTCGGACGGCCCCTGGGAGGTGGCGCTCCTCTTGGTGATGATCAGCTTCTTGCGTCGGTTGCGGTGCACCAGCAGCAGGATCTTGGTGTAGCACCAGAACATGACCAGCGACGGCAGCGCCACCACCAGCATCACCACCAGCAGGATGTACACGCGAGCAGCTGTGGGGCGGCAGGCAGGTGCGGGTAGCAGGGGAAGCAGGCAGGCGCGGGTGGCAAGCAGGGACGGGTGACAGGAGGAGCAGGCAGGCGCGGGTGGTAAGCAGGGTCGAGTGACAGGAGCAACAGGCAGACGTGGGTGACAGGGGGCGTCATGTAAGGACGAGAGTCAGTAGGCGGGAAGAGGAGGGCAGCAGACAAGAGTCGGAAGGGAAGCAGAAAATATAGCCGAGGCATCAGCACAGGCGTGGGCAACAGACAAGGGAAACAGTGTATTAATGTCCTCTCAGTAATAATGATAATAGTAATAATGATTATAGTAATAATAATGATAATGATAATAATAATAGTAATGATGATAACAATGATATAATAGTAAAATAACAATAATTCAAAGTCCTTAATAATCACATCTTTTCATATGTTATATAAAGAACCAAATAAAGTAGTCTAGCAGACAACAGCCTCACAATGAGCGACTAATGTCAAGAAAAAACAATGGTGGGCGTCGCGTTGCCCTCTGGTCCCTCCGCTCGCCTCGCACACCGATTTTCTCAATCATAAACAAGAGTAGCTCAAAGGAGATGTTGGATCTACTTCTGATCAAAAAAATTTTGTCAAAGTTTCAACCCTGAGCCAGAATAAGAGAAGGAAATGTTCAGTTAAGACCCTGAAGTATATAAGACCTTCAGCTGCAAAAAGGATGCTGTCCTTACGAGCAACACAAAATCCACATCTGGCTCTAAGTTCTTATTAACAATGATGCACAAAATCAAACAATATTTCACTCTGGACAAACTTGAAGGTTTAGCCTGGGGCACCGGTGTCGAGCGAAATTTCTGACCTGCAGAATAAATGACTACAGAAACAAGCACGCATGAACTCGGACCCATACTCCCAGCGTTACAAACATTGCTTCAACGCATCACAAGACCCCTGGTGCCGATGACCCAACTACCACACTGAACACTTGCTCCTCGGTTGTCCTGCATTCACCCAACAAAGAGAAGGGCAAAATACCATAATTCATGCCCTTCGTCTCCGCCCATTGGATGTGTCCAGCTTCCTGAGCGCTGTGGGACCCCTATAAAAGAGGATCCTGTGAAAAAAAGAGAGAAAGAGAGAGAGAGAGAGAGAGAGAGAGAGAGAGAGAGAGAGAGATGCACAAAACTAGAATAATCTCTTGGGTAGACTCACAATTGCTGGGGTTGGCCCAGTTGAGGGTGCAAGAGGTGCCAAAGGGTTCCACCTCGTAGTTACTGATGACCTGGAAGAGCGGCAGGAGAGCCCAGAACAGCGAGTAGATGTACACGGCCGCCAACACCACCTTCATGTGCTGCAGCGTCAACATCCTGCCTTGGGGGAGAACGTCTGGCTTAGAGGGTTCCTGGTGGCGGCACCAGGTCATGGTCGTCTTGCTGGTGGTTCCAGGTCATGGTCGTCATGGTGTTGGTGGTGGTGGTGGTACTAGGTATTGGTCGTCATGGTGATGGTGGTGGTACCAAATTATGGTCGTTATGTTGGTGGAGGTACCAGGTCATGGTCGTCATGGTGGTGGTGGTGGTGGTCGTACTAGATCATGGTCGTCATGGCGGTGGTGGTGGTGGTACTAGATTATGGTCGTCATGTTGGTGGTGGTGGTGGCACTAGGTCATGGTCTTCATGGTGATTGTGGTGGTGATACCAGGTAAGGTCGTCATGGAAGTAGTGGTGATGGTCATGGTGATAGTGGTGGTACCATGATGATGGTTGTGACTCTCATGGTGGAGATGTTGATGGCTCCCATGGTGGCCGTGACTGAAGTTGTATGTCCCGTTGGTTGACAGCGTCTGTCTGGGACCTTCCCCCTACCCCTCTCTCTCTCTCTCTCTCTCTCTCTCTCTCTCTCTCTCTCTCTCTACTTACTATAGGTGTAGGTGCAGGTCTTAAGGTACCGCACCACCGCCAGGGCTGTTATGGAAATGATGGTGGCGACGCCCAGGACGTAGCAGACGAACCCGTACAGCTGGCAACCTGCCCGAGAGATGCCACACATTAGAGAAAGTGTCGTACACAGTAAGAATTCGAACACACCTGCCGGATTTACTTGAGTATCTATCCATCAGCTTTATGGATTATCACTCTAGAGGGAAGTTAGTAATGAAACTTATCTTCAGGAAGTTCTCAGCCTGTGTATGTAGGACGAACGCAGGAAGTTCCCAGCCCGGGTATGAAGGACAAGCCTCTACTAATAAGAAGAATGAAGGGAGACTCCACTGAGGATATTGAAGGATCATAAAGGCAGGAAAGCCACGCTAGGTAACCCTCGGGGGACATAAGGTCGCCGGCAGAGGACAGGAAGGGAGAATAAAGCCCCTTTGATCGCGGCCATAGCTGGAGGACTCCCTCTGTTTACGACGCTCAACCTACACCTGATTACTGGCTCCTACAGACATGATGATGACGCAGGGCTCGCGGGAAAATCTTTACGAAGAATAAAGTTTTGATTTTTTATTCTTTCAAAGACTTTTCTAATCACACCAGCCACATGAAAAGTATCTTAATTACTGGCTCATTAAGTCGGATTCTGATGTTCTCATCTATACTTTATAAACTTTCGACACTTTAAACTTCGTCTGCTCGAGTCGTGATGTTTAGAGAGAAATTTTCCCTCAAAGGTCCATACATCGAGGAAGGTCTCCTTTATCTGAGCCTGTCCAGTGGGCCGTCTGTAATGCCCCATCCGTCAGTCGAGATCACCAGATTAACCCACTCATGGCTCGCTTAAAGAATCAATATATTCCACATAATCCTTAACAAAGGGAATCTACTCATTGTATCTGCTGATAGGTACTGGAATACCAGAGGCTTGCCTGATTACAAGTGACTTAATTAGCAAAGGAAAAGTTTACAGTGGTATACAGTTGGTGTAACCTATATTGGTCTATAGTTTGGTGTAGCTTACACTGACTAACACAACGTTGCGTAGCCAAGCCTATACAACCCACAGTACACTTTGCTACGAAACTTGGCTCTAATGAGGCCAGTTGTCTCTCTCTGGCTGCAACAACTGGGAAAGTCTATCCTTAATATTATGTTGAGCCGCAAATGACTGTTCCCTTAGAGGGGAACGGAAGGAGGCACAAACACTACTGATAAACTACAAGAAATTCCAAAAACTGAATGGAATTTCACTTAAGGGCATTGACTGTTGTTGACAGTCAGTCAAACTGTTTAATAGAATTCAATTGTTTTGGAGTCAGTTCGTTTTTAAGAGTGTGTGTGTGATTCTCCGTTATTCCGGTAATTTAGATTATTTCAGTATTGAGCACTAACCAGAGTTAATGTAATCATTTATTTAATTAAAAAAGATTATGCAGATAAATGTCGGAATCATATGAAAAATGAAAACAAAGACATATTATGGAAGGAACTTAGTTTCCAGGGAAGTAAAGCCCAACAGCACTTATTTGTTTCAACCTTTGAATCTTAGCTTTCAGATGTGAATGCCAACTGAGTATAAGCACCTACCTATCTATGAATGCTAGCAAACACCTGAAGGATAGATACGATCAAACTCCACGTTCCAAGACCGGAATTTGATTGACTGAACACCTAACTGGGTCTGGCAGTTGCATTCACCTTTTCTTGAGAGTGAGAAGGGACAATAATTTTCAAGAGTTGATCCAATTCTAAAGTGCGACTATAATGGTCACAGGGTCATTTGTACACACTGATGATTCGATTAAGAACTAGATGTAAGGCATCCTAGGATTCTGCGAGCATCCTCGAAGGATTCCGCGAAAAATCTTATATTTCTCAATATTTTTCCTACTGGTCGTTGTGTGATGAAAGGAGAAGTGGGTGAGAAAGTGCTCTCTGCTTTTACGACCTCGTCTCTACCACAGATATGATTATGAGCTCAGGACACTACTTCTGTCATCCGGCAGATAGCCTCTTTATGGATCATCAGGTCCCTTGTTATCTGTCCTCCCCATCTACTCCAACACTACCCCACTCACCCACTCTCCGTCCCTTCTCCAACACCGCCCCATTCACCAGTCCCTCCCTCCTCCAGCACTCACCAAGGTCCCCGAAGAGCCATCGGTGGGCGAAGCTGGAGATCATGGGC
>JAYMFT010079610.1:0-14333 GCA_038088735.1 Panulirus argus | reverse complement strand
CATGTCTTTCCCAATTTCTATGACCCGTCACATTTCAAGAGACAGTTTTTTTTTTCTGACTTACCTGATCGCATGCAGTTCACCACACACAACACGTACCTGCAACGAAATAACAGTAACGATTACTAAAACAGACGCAAAATATTATACAAACATAACATTTCTAAAATGTTAACAAATAACATGACATCAACATAGTACATACTGCGCACCACAAAGTCTTTGAGCCTCAAAGATTTGATCAACTGGGTGCCAGAGACTACTGCCCATGTAGCCTGGTACACTGGAGACGGTACTAGTAATACAGAACACTACACATACACACACACATACACACGCACCGCATACACCACACATGCTTAAGAAACTACGATGGCATTCTGGACGGAGCCGACCTTTACGTCAGAATCTATACGTTCCAATTCCATCACCATCATAAGATTACGGACGACCTTATCGACATTACTCTTAATGGTTCTTGCTTCATGCTAAACGTGACCCTTAAGACTTTATAAGCGGAGAGGCCGAGCCACCATGACTGACGACAGGCGGTACCCAGGTCTCTTTCACCCATCGTACCGTCGCGTTCGTGTGTCGAGGTCTCGTTCTTTACGCATCGTACCGTGTTCAAGGGGGGGGGGGGAGAGGCGTTCACTTACGAATCGAACCTTCGCCAGTCTACAATACGTTCACCGTCAGCGCGCACCGGAATCCTTTCCAGGGAGGCGGCAGGCTGGTCTTCCTTGACCCCGGCCAGCCCGAAGTCGCTCCGCTCGCTCAGACACCCTCACGTAAACGCCCAGAGACACCCAGCTTCTCGACACCTCGGCCCCGGAGACAACGCGCGCACACGCTGCACGCACAACGTCTCGTATCCGCCAATTACCGTCAGTCTTGCAGCTGAGCCAGAGGATAAATCTCTCTCTCTCTCTCTAGCGTTAAGGCCCAGACCCCCCTCGCCTGGACCTTGGGTCTGTGTATGTATGTATATATGTAGTCGCTTCTGTTCGAGTCGGGGCGCTTTGGCGCGATTCGTGAGGCCGTCTGCATGCTGCGGTTTGCTGGAGGTAAAAGGTGATCAATTCAGGAAGCGGGAGAAGAGTCCAAAATCTTCTTATATGTCGAGATAAAAGAAAAAGGTAACTCGCTTACCAGGGATCACACTGGTTAACGCGGACATGTGACCTGTTACGTGTAATAACTGCCGTACAAAATATTCTGTTCTGAAAGTACGAGGCGAGTCACAGGGTGACCAGGTCCGCTGTTAGAGGACCTGGCGTCTACTCTCCTGCCTTACGGAAAACAGATTTTTTGTAAATAAACGTTTCGTTCCAGTGGATATACACAAACGTTCCGTCTACCACTGGTTCCTGAGGAGGAAAAACAAACGTTTCGTTTACCAGTAGCTCCTGAGGAGAAAAAACAAACGTTTCGTCTAACACTTGCTTCTGAGGAGGACAAACAAACGTTTAGTCTACCAGTGGTTCCTAAAGGAGGAAGCTGGCAGACCACTTAATCAGGTAGGAAGAAAAAAAAAATCCACCTCACCACCACTTCTATTCTCAAGCAGCCGCAACAGTTACCGTGAACGGTATCCAGAAAACTGGTCGACACAGTGTGAAGTTCACTGAAGAGGTTGGCAGTAGTTGACACAAGCCCTACCGCTGATGAGAACAACTTATTCCTATCATTTGATTTGATCTGCGCCGGTAACCCCGGCAAATTCGTTGTGAACCCCATGCTCATCCTGTGAGCGGTAGCGCAAAAAAAAAAGATTACAGGGGTCACAAAGGGTCTTAGTCAGACCCCAGTGGGTTAATATTACATGCATTACATAGTTACATGGTTTCATACGGTAAGTTTTACCGACTGGATGCTTAAAAAGTGGATACAAACTTAAAATTTTAGGTATCTAGTTGGTAACAAACAATAAGGCGTTGTGACATCTCTTGCATTGCTTGTTTGGGCCTACCCGTATCACAGGCCATGTTACCAAACTCACGCACACGTCCTCGACGTACCATTTACTCAATCAAAGCCATTAGTCTGGCTATGTCCCTGTCATAACATCCCTCCAGGGTTCTGACACTGTCAATCGAAGCCATTGGTTTGGCTGTGTCACTCTGTCACATCGTCCCTCAAGGGTTCTGACAATGTCATAGCTCTGTGTTGGACGAGGACTCGTGAGGAAGGGGAAGGGCAACACAGCTGGGGCGGCCCTTCCGTGTTTGTTCCCACCTCGGTTGACACACATGGCTTTCAGATGACCCTCTCCCCTCGGGTCTGGTCTACGAGCAGATTACGAAACACACACACACACAAAACTACATTTTGTAAGGGTTACCAATAAACCCTAACGGTGAAAATCATTCAACAGAATCGTAACTGTCACAATCGAGAAATTATAACATCCTCCCCTCGCAGGGTAAGTGAGCTGAGTTAGATGTTGGCTCTATCCGTGGCACCAGACTCTAGCTAGAGACAGGCTCGAAAAGCTATAACGTAGAGCACGTCAACACAAATGCGACTTCAAAGAGAGCGCAGGTGTATCTCATCGAGGGATACACACAATCTAAACAACATGGGGAGAACACAGAAATGTGTGCAACCTGTGACCACATCATTACATAAAGGTGGAGTCTGGCCTCGAAGAGACCACTTGACACACAACGCGTGACCCATATTAATCTCTGGACAGGACGTTACTCACACACACACACACACACACACACACACACACACACACACACACCATTATCGGTATTCTGAGCCCCAAAATACCGACAGCTGACCTTAGAAACCCTCGTCCAAGAATAACAATAACACACGACACTGCTCTACAGTAAATGCCAATCTTAGTAACTCGTACGCCATCCGCCCAGCTTGGGAGTGGACTGCTGCCCTACTGACAGCCCGATTATACCAATACCTAAGCAACAATCAACCTGATGAATTTCGCCCCATCTCCCTGACGAGTTGCCTGTGCAAAACTTTTGAAAGGATGGGCCTCAACAGACTACTACTACTGACGCGGGCCGAGACGTCAGTCCAACAGAAGCACATCATGTACCCATATATTTCTCAGAAAAAGAAAAAAATAATATATAAGCAGGGTGTTGGAAAGGCGGCTGTAAAACCCAGCAAGTGTTGGGTGCTGGAGGGAGGGAGTGGAGGGTGGAAAGGAGGGGACGCCAGCCGCCATATATGTCTCAGGACAGACACCGACCAACACACGCCCCGCCCAGGCCCAGTCCAGCGTCGTCGGCAGCATCAGAAATACATTGTACCCCACCAAATAAAGTCAGTCTCTCTCTCTCTAACTCTCTCTCTCTCTCTCTCTCTCTCTCTGTATTTCCTGAACCCAACTAAGTCCGCGGGCCGTAACGGCAACAAGAGAGTGCGGGGCAGATGTAAAACCCCCGCCAAGATCAAAAGATATTGGCTGATGATGCGATAAGGGTGACGCCACTGTGTTGCAGGCACGAGGCGAGGTCTGTGGCAACCATCCCGAACCCCTCACGCCAGTGCACGAGACAAGTGTGGCTTGGAGTGGACGACGCGATCTCTACCTCCTGCCGAAGGAGGCTCCCAACCCCCAAAAAGGCAACAGCTACCTTCACGCAAATAAAAATTTAAATTCCTTTCGCTTCTTTACGTGGTACAGAGCGTGTGGTAGAGATTGTGACAGCGGCAAGGGTCTGGTCCAAGCCAGTAGGAGATCCTTTCGAAATCCTACTCCATTCCTCCAGCTTACAATTCTAATAAGACATCCTAGGATGAGCCTCAACGCATCATTCTGTACTCCAAGTGTTTTTGGGCGTGAATCGTAATCAAGGCTGGATATGTGTACGGCATGTTAAGTCTATTACACATTTGATGCACTGAAAACACGATGTTTTAGTTTATGTTTATACTATCTCCAGCCTTTTGCCCTTATCACAAGGGCTTAGAGAGGATAAAACGAGCGTCAGAGACGCCTCCTCGGTTATAAACATAACTGCACAGTTCCCTACTGCATGGAGTAAGTTGTTACAACTCACACCTTTGACCCCGTTCAACTACGCAAAGCACTTTAGCTTCTTACCACTTACGATGACTAATCTACACCGCGGTGAGAACTACGCGAACTGTTGAAAGGACGTCTCTAAACTACTGTGGAAAGTCAGTTCTAACTCCAAGTACCGTCGGCAGAGTCACTGACTGCCATCTAATCTCCAACAGCTAAAAAGGGTGTGAGTTTAAGCTAGGGACACGGTGAGAGAGAGAGAGAGAGACGGTACAGACAGCTGCGTGTACTCCACCCTCTGAGGTATCCATGTCCAAATGTTGTTGATGCTCCCCTAGCGAGAGATCCAGGTAAACCCGTAACCCGGCGAGGAGGAGGACGACGAATCAGCGAGGTAGCTGAACCGTCTGTGGCTGTGATTTCTGCAAGCCCGAGAGCGACGACATATGACGAAAAATCCAACTGGCTCTCAAAGCAGGACTGAAGTGTCATGACTCGATTTGCAGAGTCAAATGCAGCCTTGAGGTCTTATGACGAGACGTCGTCGTCGTTCTAAACGGGTTCTACGGATGAGGAACAAGTCCCGGGTTACATGCGGGGGACCCAAGGGTAACGAAGGGGACTCGGGGGGGGTGGGGGCTTCATACGAACCCCCAGGGGTGTGTGTGGAGGGGATGAAAAGACCCCGGGGTAACATGCAGAGACCCCACAGGAAGGAACGGAGGACCCTGGGGTACTAACGCAAGGAACCCCGAGGGTTGAAGAGAGGTCGGAATAAAGACCGATACACAGACCCCACAGAGACCAAGGGGTGATAATGACAATGATAATAAAAAAAAAAAAAAGGTCCGTGTGTCCCAATTCAGGCCCTCTGGGGTCAGGAAGTGGACCACAGTCAAACTCAAGGTCGGAGACGGAACAAAGCAAGAACCATTCCTTCTCCCCCCCACCCCAACCCCCTTCCCTTCTCCAAGGCGGTAGATAAATACCTTTAAAGTGCTACCCACTGGCCCGTGTGTGGGGTGGTGTCAAGAACGGACCACCGGAATATCATCTAAACGTCACACGGGGAGGTGGGAAAAAAACCAAAAGGGGGAAAAAAAATTAAACCTTGAGAACGTTAAAGCAGGTCTTGAGATGGTCCTCATCACACGCCCTCCACAGGAGCACCCTCCACGGAGTGACGGGGGCTTCCTCCACCACACACACACTCACACACACACACACACACTCACACACACTCACACACACACACTCACACACACACACTCACTCACTCACACTCACTCACTCACACACACACACTCATACACACACACACTCACACACACACACTCATACACACACACACTCACACACACACACACTCACACTCACACACACACACGAGACTATTGGCTACCATTAACATTTCTTCACTCGCACTGTCGACCTTGTCCTCCACGAAATCTACCCGGCGACAATAAAAAGAAAAGTATCACAAAAGGCTTCATTATGTTGAATTGCTGGGGAGGGAGGGAGGGAGAGAGAGAGAGAGAGAGAGGGAGACAGATCATCGCCGAGTGAAGGTGGATAATGAGGCTCCCGAAGGACAAGGTGCCACCCTCCTGATCGTTTCCCGGCACTACCAACACGCGGTGCCACCGGTGGTGTCAGATCCAGCTCTACCAACACCGCGGCTGGTACCACCACCGGCATCAGTCCCAGGGCTACCAACATGTAGTGCCACCAGTGACGTCAGACCTGACTCTTCCAACACCACGATTAGTACCACCACTGGCATCACTCCCACCAAGAACCACCACGACGTACACCCCCTCCCCACCACCACCACAACCCCCCCCCCCAAATCAACCTCCCACGTTCCGGCTGTAGTTGGACGGCGAAGCGAGACACGTGCCCGGGAAGGCAACGCGAGTGGACGGACGTCCGGCTTTCACGCTGCCGCCTGACACCGCCATGACACCCACGAGAGAGAGAGAGAGAGAGAGAGAGAGAGAGAGAGAGAAGCCCTTCGGGGGCCAAGACCAATCCACAAGTCACCATGAGTATAAGACCTCTCTCTCTCACACACACACACACACACACACACAAATCTTAACAACTCCTCTCTTGCTGTTAAGCGAGAAATTCATAAACATTTTCATCATACTGGCCACCAATTTCTTTTTCAACATACTGGCCAACGGACTGATTATCATGCTGGGGCGTTGTTAGTTAATCATACTGACCACAGCTTTTCTTATCATACTCGTCACCGCTTTAAATAACGCTGACCACAGTCTTTTTTTTAACATATTTTCTAGTTTTCTATAATACTGACAACCATTTCTGTCATACTGGCCAGTTTTCTATAATACTGACCCCCCGTTGTCATCCTAGTCACCGTTTTCATCACACGGGCTACTGTTTCTCTCACACCACTCACCGTTTCCCGCTCAACGGTGCCTCATCACTGCGAATCAGTGGGTCAAAAGGCATCCCCGGTCACGCAGGATCTAATGGAGAACTGTACAATGTAGAACACAAGAGACAATGCCTTATGCACGGCACGGCAGTCTGGGATATCAAGTCAGGCGGGTTCCGGCAGGCGAGGGCATAATGTCTGAGACAGAGAGAGACAGCAGGACAGGCAGGGCTGAGTCGGACGGAGAGAGAGAGAGAGAGAGAGAGAGAGAGAGAGAGAGAGAGAGAGAGAGAGAGAGAGAGACTAGGTAGTAGCCGGGGAAGAGGTAGTTACCAGGCAGTACCTGCGTAAAACACACACACACACACACACACATACAGGGCACGACAAAAAAAAAAAGCTTAATTATACGTTGCTAACGTCCAACACGTGTGCCCGGGTCGGGCCAGGTAGTAAGTGGGGTGTGGGGTGTGTGTGTGGGGGGGAGGGGCTGTAATGTCATGAGGGAGGGAGGAAGGACGGTAATACAGGCAGGTCTGAGAGACGCTGGCATATGGGGGGTAGGGATGAACACTTCCAGGGAGCCCCCGAGGGGAAAAGGGGTGGGGGAGGGGGGAAAGGAGGGGATAGGAGAGGAGGGGGGGGGGAAGCCTAATACCATCACGGGGAATTCCTGTCTTGGGTAACCTTGGGCTGCTGGTTCCACTACGCGTGCGCCAAGGCCAATACGTCTACAGAGAGAGAGAGAGAGAGAGAGAGAGAGAGAGAGAGAGAGTTAAATTTCATGCGATGGGGAGGGACTTTTTTTTTTTCCTATATGCACCTGCACAATCACACGACCATGTTAATTTCTTCCAGCGCACGACTTCGGCGGGGAATACGAAAGGACTCACAGTGCAACACACACCCGTCCACCCAGCTTCAAATACGATGCAACTTCCAGTTAGGTCCTAACGAGGCTGTCTGTGGGAGTGAAGGGCATCGGGGACTCGTACGGGCTGCGTGTGGTAGGAGGAGGATAGAGAGAGACACACACAGACAGACGTCTCCTGCCGAGACCTGAGGGCCCTCACCCCTACACGGAGCAGGAGCAGCAGCAGCAGAAGCAGCCCCAGCCCCCTCACCCTGATCCAGCTGTTCCCCAGGGCACAGGTCTTCAGCTGTCTCCCCCTCTCTTTTCCCCCTGTAGCACTGTCAACAGTCCCCTTCACCCTGGTCCAGCTGTTCCCCAGGGCACAGGTCTTCAGCTGTCTCCCCCTCTCTTTTCCCTCTGTTGCACTGTCAACGCCTACTGATGCCGCTTCCTTGCCGAGGCGGGGACAAGCCGAACAAGTATGAAAATACTAATACAGCTGCGTTACGTGGAGCAAAATAAGCAATGATAGGTTTCGTACGGCAAGAGAAAGGAGAAAAAAATGAGAATCGATCTTTTCTTTTCTTCTTGCGAATCTCATAAACTCAACACTCTCTCGAAAACTTTCTCTCTCATTCGGCTCCTTCGTCACCCAAATATATATTGTTCAGACCAATGCAGTTTTCTCCATCTCGCCCACAAATGACACCTCACCCTCCCCCAACCACCGGTCTCTCGTCTAGAGACTTTCCGTATGTATCACTACCGTCCGGGCTGGTGCCTGCTACGGCCTACGGTTCACATGCTGAATTCTAGGCCCGTTTAGAGCGATTTTTTTCTTCTTTGATGAGGGAAGCTAATTCATAGTGGCGCCCATGTGCTTCCTCTTTGCGGTATCATGTACGGCTCAGAAAAGTGGCAAACGGTCCTCGTTAGAAACCATTAACCTGATCACCACTATCATAACAGATGTAACAGGGCTACAGAGGTAACAGAGCACCCCCCCCACCGCACCCCCTCCCGTCATACCCCAGTGGACAGATTACGGATTACATTTGATATCAAAGCGATGCAGAGATCACAAAGGTCATCACTAACCCACTCCGGCCATATCAATATAACATTAGATGTGAAATGTTGGTTCGTTTCACACATATACTAGACTCCCCTCACCTCCAACCCAGGTCGGGGTTTAACCAAGGCGATTATATTTCTGACGTGAACGTATACAACACGCCGGACATCTACTATCGATACGTACACGTAGGTAAGACTGCACGTGTGTGCGCGCAAGCATGTGCACACACACACACACACGTCCACGCGCGCGAGTTCAAATACAGACTCAGGGCTGAACAGAAATACCAACACACATCTGTTTGCCTTTTACTTGACCTTTGCAAAATAAATTAGCATATCAGCACAGGGGAGGACGCTGCTGTGTGTGTGTGTTTGTGTGTGTGTGTGTGTGTGGAGGGGCCGCCTTTTGGAGGAAAGCAAGTAGAGCTGGGGCGGGGAGAGAGAGAGAGAGAGAGAGAGAGAGAGAGAGAGAGAGAGAGAGAGAGAGAGAGAGAGAAGAAGCGAGAGATGGATAAGAAGAGACAAGGTGTGAGTCAAGAGTGTGGAGGTATGCCGGGAGGCGGCCCGGCCGCAGTGAGGCTGTGGGCCGGGCGAAGGCAGTGAGTCGCGCGGCTGGTCACGCAGCATCGGCGGCACCGCGACGTGGACGTGACGCTACCGCACCTCCCTCGACTCCTCAGGGCCGCCGCTGCCGACACGAAAGGGACGGCACCAAAGGGCGGCACTTACCTGAACACACACACACACACACACACGTACCGGAAACAACAGGTCGAAGGAAGGGAAAGTTCCTGTAGACGGAAAAACTTGCGAGGTGGAGGAGGAGGAGGAGGAGGAAGGGGGAACTGGCGGAGGGGCGGATCGCTCCCGTAGTTAGCCAGAGGTGAAGGTGGGGACGGAAGTGAAACTGGGTCCGTGAGGGGAGGAGAAGAAACAACGGAGCGGAGGAGATACTGGGGTAGTATCGGGGTGCCAAGTGGCTATGGTACTGGAGGGGTCGTCATATGGTGTGCGTGTCGTAAAGACGACCAGTCATTCCTCTCACTTCCTATCCAAGACACCGTGACGACCTGCCACGGTCACGGGTCACTGGTGTGGTGACCTCTGTCCTCTCCAACGGTACGCCCGTGGGGCGGCAGTCACCTGCAACACCAAAGGCAGGTCAACTGCGGCGTGCCAGAGACTGAGACACCACACTCTCCCTTCCCTGCCCTTCCTAGATCCCTAGGAACTTCTCAGCAACCCTGTCATTCTCACCCCATGGCGACTTTACCCACTTCCTCTGCCGCCCACTCTTAACTTACAGTCATATTACAGTCACCGTTAGGTCAGTTACTCCCACCCGAAGCCAACTACTGGTCATCCGAGGTCGACCACTCTCGCCGCAGGTCACCTACCGTCACCCTGGGTCAGCCACACTCACCGAGGGTCACCTATCGTCTCCCTAGGTCGGCCATCCTCACCCTGGACTGCCAAAGATTCAGCCACAGAACCAGGCACCCACGCCCTGGCCGCTCGCATCCACACAAGCCAAGTCGGTTCACTCATATCCTCAAGGGGAGGGTCCGAAAACCGCGCCGTCGCCTCTAGGGTCGTACTTGTAGTGGTGGGGTTAGTCTTCAGCCACTATAGTAGCCTGCTCCCAGGGGCACCTGTTTCCTGTCTGGGATCATCCGCCCAACTCACTGGATTTACCTGACACCTCCACAATCACACACTCACACACACTGCACCCGTACCTCTAGCGCTCTTGACTGTCAGCAAGTTCTGGGGCGGAGTAATACTGACGACCCGTCAGAAACACGGTATTACGACTGACAAGTGATCTAAACTGGCTACAAACACACACACACATGGTAAACGAGGCCCTCGTCAGGGAAGCCTGATCGTATACGGAGCTGCAGGAGGGTGAACGACAGTCCTTAAAACCAGTGTAATGTGAAATAGAAGTTAAGAGACGTGTTTTGGGGGGGAAAAAATGATGTATCAGTGTCAAGAGCTACAGTCCATAGGGGGGTGCCAGAGTGCCAAAAGACTGTAAATACTCAAGAAATCATCGTCCCTTACACATGCAATCAGCCACAAATACCAAGTCTGTTAATATGAGACCCAGACCCCCCAAAAGTCCGTTAACAAGAGAAGAAAGACCCACCCAAGTCCGTTAACAAGAGAACGCAGACCCCAAGTCTGTTAGAAAAAAAAAAAAGACCAAGTCTATTAACAACAGAACCCACATCCGTTAAGTCTGTTAACAAGAGAACACAGACACCACCCACCAAACCTTAACAACTGAACCCAGACACTATGTCTGTCAACAGCCATACAGCCAGTGTCTTTATTTCTGCACTAAACAATCTCATACGCTCGCGCGCGTATATACACTTACAATTAAAATATTTCTACTTCACGCGACATTTAACTCCCAATAAATTTGCTCCTTGGTGCCCAAACCCTCAAACTATGATGAAGACTAAATCATCATTATAACCCATATTCTTTTTACATCCTACGAAGCCCAATGTCCATAATCTTGCACGCGAAATTCAAAGGATTCTCGCGGTATTTACCAAAGACTGAACCGCAATTATTCCTGGATACAATCATACGGCTGTCTCCACGTCGTGTTCTCGGCTTCTGTCGTGACGGGACTAATCACTTCAATCCCTCTGAGGAGGCGCCATCAAATTGAAATTAAACGCGTCGCATTCCTGATGTACACACGGTGAATAATGGGAATGCAAACCTCGTCTGATTAAAATCCAAGTTACCCAAACAGTTCCACTCGTATAAAAAAAAAAACAATATACCAGAGGCTGGCTTAAAAAAAAAAAAAGAAAAAGACGACCCCTCCTTGCCATATACGTCTCGAGATCTGCTAACTAGTGACCTAAGCCAGTGAGTGGCCTGTTCACGAAAGTTCGGAGGAGGAGGAGCGGCAGCCGATAGTGAGGAACTGCGATGACAACGGAAAATGTGTACCGTCTGCAACCGGTGGGAAGGGAACAAAAGGTTTCTGATGCAGCCAGGAACACCTGGGCGTGATTATTCATCCACCTGCCTCAAGCTTCAGGTTAGCCTCTCTCTCTCTCTTTCTCTAAAACACACACACACACACACACAACACACACACACAAAGAAAATGGTCCGTCCCCCACTGCCCATCTGCGATACTGCACCAACGCCCACCCACCCAACTCTCCAGAGCTTTTTACACCGTGGGCTACGTAACGTCGTACCCCGGGGCCAGCGTTGCTAAACTCCACCACGCCCCAACCACCTTCCTCTAACCCCGGCCGTTGTCGCTAACGCGCCTCGACCCGCCAAGCCCACCTTTGTCTCTACACCCCCCCACCCTCCTCCTGAACACCTGTGATACGAAACAATACATCCCCCTTCACCCTCGACACCTGCCCCGCACACACCTGTTCGCTTCGCCCGTCTGGGTGCTTCGACTTGATCCACCTACGCGAGCCCTCCTGCCCAACACCTAAGCAGCAGCAGCGGCGGTGGCGGCGGCGCTAGCACGGCAAACATGCGAGTAACTACCACACCGACACTGCCATACAACGGCGAGCTAAGTCAGGCGACGTTGGTACACAAAGCGTTGAATTCTGCGCTACCCAGGCGGGGCTCCTCGGGACAACACGGGTCAGGACGAACAAATACCTGGATTCTGGCTGCTCCTGGCTCCTTTCGCCTGGGTCCTCGCCCACGTCTCCTCCTCCCACACCGGCCGCGTCCACGCCCATACACAGCGGGCACTCCGGGTCCCTGGCGCTGCCCGCGACCCCCACCACACGCTTCTCCTCCTCCTGCTCGTCGTCCTCCTCGTCCATCAAGATCTTGATGAAGGAGGTCTTCTTAGCGGTGTCGTCAGGCACGCACAGCTCGTCCGAGCTGCTCACCTGCCTCCTCAGGATGACCTTGATGACATCGTCCTGACCCTGGAGCACTACGTCGTGGGTGCCTGCGGGGCCCTCCGCCATCTTGTCGTGGGGGCTGCGAGGGCTTGTTTATCTTACACGCACCTCCCCCAAGTCAACCTTGCCCCCTCTGCTTCAAGACCCTCTCATTCACACATCAATATTGCCTACGACAACGGTTACTCCTGCGCGTACGTGTTCCCGTGCGAATCCAATAATCTTATCTGACCACTGACATTTAACACGATTTCATCAACGGAAAACACGGGAATACTGAGTCGTATTTGGAATCAACCGCTCTCGTATTCAGAGCGTATATGTGTATGTTTGAGGGGGCCACGTCTTGTCTCGTACAGTGAGACAATACAGTCTACATCTCTCCTGCTGCGCCTCCTGTAGCGGCGGCAGCAGCAGCAAGTGCTCCACTCGGTGCCCTCCTGATGGCACTGACGCTGAAGGTTATCGCCACTGCTGGCACTCCGCGGGAGGAGAAGCCACCGCCCAGGTTATCTATACTCCCGCCTCAGGTGTCTATGGTCTGTCGCACCTCCCGCCTACCGGGAGAGGTTACCGCACCAAAAGCACCGAGTCACGCGCGACGACACGAATACCGAAGATATATAATGCCGCTTGGCAAAGCCGGCGACATGACCTGGAGGTGAGCGTGAGGGCGGAGGCGGCGACGGAGAGGCCGGACGGGGTGACACTGGTGGAATAATCCAACTGGCATCCATCCATCCGCTGGTGTGCCCGGCCCTCCCCCGACATCGGAAGCCAGGCCAGATAAGAGCCGCCGCCGTAAACACTGACCCACAGGCACACCCACTGACCTGACCTCCTGCTCCTCCTCCTCTTCCATGATTCCCTCTCTCCATCATGCCTCTCCCGCTGCACCCAGAACAGACTGCAGAGCATCGCTTCCATCTATCTATCTATGTGTGGGTGAATCTATCCCTCGTTCTCCGCACCTGCCTTCATCGCGCGCGCTTAACCTCTGACCCAGCCTGAAATCTATGACCTGCCTTCCGGACATATATGTTCTTGTTTACATCTCAAGCTGGGGTCCACAAGACGGAGTCGGGGAAAGTGAGTGTTGTATGAGGGTGAGCCAGACAGCAGAAAACCTAATTTTCATCGTCAGTTCTCCAGTTTTTTTAACTCCAACTACAAATTATATTCTTAGTAAGTTATAGAACTATCACGAATTAATGAAATGCAGTTATACTCCAACTTACGAGAGTACGTCGTCGGGGGAAACTGACCACCGTATTCGTGACCACATCGAGACAATATGCCGATCGAAATACCCGGTCCGGAAATCTTCCACGCGTTTGAGCCGCATCGCCTCCCGAATAAGGTCACTGAACGAGGATGTGGTGAATGCGGACAGCATACGGAAGTTCAAAAGGTCATTAAGACAGCAGGAGGGAAAGTACGGGAGATGGAGTCCCCCGCGGGTGTGTAACTCCCTCCCCATACAGCACGAAACAGGCGATTATATATGGATAATCAAACTAAAGAATTGTAAAGCAGGCGGCTCGTAAAAAGAAGAATGGAACAACAGTCAATTAATCAAGCATAATCATTCTTTGTCCAGCGGCTTGATGCTCCAACATCACTGCCATAGATAGACACAGGGGAAACTCCTCATGCCACCATCCTCCTCGAGTACAACACTTCGGTGTAAACCTCTTCAGGGAAGACGAGACTGTGCCGGTGTTAACAAATCCTCTCGTGGCAGCGGGAGTCTGAGTCTGGCTGACGTTGGGGTGGGTGGGTGGGGGAAACCCCCCCCCCCCAAGGGAACCTTACAGCTAGCGGGAGGGGCGCGCACCTCCACAGATACCACTGCGGTACAGCGAAGCCCAAGCCATTGTACTGTGCCCTCCCACCCGCCACGGAGATAGAGCCTAAACAACACCTGATGGGAAGTTCAAGAGGGCTTTACAGTGTAGCCTCGCTACCCACTCGCCCGGAAATAAATAACGGCAATAGGAAGACCACGTGTATATATATATATATATATATATATATATATATATATATATATATATCTCAAAAACA
>JAYMFT010079599.1:0-14333 GCA_038088735.1 Panulirus argus | reverse complement strand
AGAAAAAAAAAAAAAAAAAAAAAAAAAAAAAAAAAAAAAAAAAAAAAAAAAAAGTCTGGCCAACCCATGAGGATCCATCTGCAGGGAGATGTGCAACCCTTTGCACTCAACACTCCCCAGGCCTGGCAGGCAGACACCAAGCAGGTGTGAGACAGCACAGTGCAACAAGGGATCATTCAGCCACTTGGTGACAAGGTGTTGGAGTGGTGTCATCCCATAGTGGTCACACTGAAGCAGGAGGGAGGCGTTCCCATCACCATAGACCTCACTAAGCTTATGAAGCTAGTTTTGTGACCCACCAACCCTGCCTCAACACTGAGCAATGCTGTCATGGAGGTCATCCCTGGCTCCAAGTATTTCATCAAGATGGACGTGATACTGGGATATTGGCAGCTTCCACTATCAGAGGAGGCACAGCCTTTTACTACTTTCATAATGCCATGGGGACCTTACAAGTTTCTACATGGCCCTAAGAGATTTGTGTCCACAGGGGATGAATTTTACAGACTTGGCGACATCACACCTGAAGGCATCAGCAACTTTGTCAGGGTTATGGATGACATGCTCGTCTGAGACTTGACCCACACAGTCCACCTTCAATGTGTCTGGGAGATCCATCAACAGTATCACAGACACAGCATAACCAAGAACCACAGCAAGTTTGTGTATGCCAGTGAGTCTCCCAAGTTCTTTGGGTATGGCATCACAGCTGAGGGTGAGACTACAGACCCAGGTAAGGTGAGTGTGATCGCAAATTTTCCCACCCCCACCAACAGTACAGTCTTCACGTCATTTATGGGTCTCATGAATCAGCTAATAGACCTCACCCTGAGCATAACAACAATGGCAGACACTCTGTGTTCCCTTCTTAGCCCTATGAATGATTTCCTGTGGACCCCCAACCACCATGCATCATTTGAGAACTTGAAACAAGCCCTGGCCTTAATTCCAGGTTTAGTCCATTTTGATCCCGCCCTTCCTACAGTTCTGCATGTGGAAGCATCGTGTCTGAAGGTGTAAGTTATGCCCTTCTTCAGTGCCACAGTGACAAGTGGAGGCTGGTGCAGTGTGGCTCTCATTTTCTTAGCAGTGTGGAGACAAGGTATGTCATTGTGGGGTTAGAACTGCTAGCAGCTGTGTAGGGCCATGAAAAAGTGCCATCTGTATCTTCTAGTTTACCACTCTTCAGTCTCCTCATTGACCACAAGCTGCTGGTAGCCATTTTGAACAACTTCACACTGGATGCTCTGGAGAACCCATGTTCCCAGTGCCTAAAGGAGATGTCATAGTTTTTCTTCATGACAGTGTGGCATGAGGGGAAAGAGCATGCAATTCCCTGTATATTCTCCCATACACCTGTGGACGACCTGACCCTGGCAGACCCTGAGGTAGAGGCGGACATCACCTACTTCTTACAGAGCTGCATGATGGCTAGAGCAGTTAAAGTGTCTTCACAGCCTTCTAAACACTTCCATGACTCTGTCACCATGGAGATACGTACAGCTGCTACCCAGCATGACACCTACTGTTAGCTCCATGATGCTGTTATCACAGGTTTTCCCACAGACAGAAATAAAGTACCAGCAGAACTATGGGACTACTGGAAAATATGAGACAGCCTCACTACTGATGAAGGTCTCGTTCTCCATGGTGCTCGGCTCATGATCCCTGCTGCCCTTTGATGTAACATTCTGACCCGCCTTCACGACTTTCACTAAGGCCACAAAGTGCTTCATCCAGCAGACTGTTTGGTGGCCTGGCAATGCAAATGACATCATGAACACCATGTGCACATGTGATGCATGCCAGACCCTCCAGCCATCCCAGGTAAAGGAGCCGTTGATGTGAGATCCGCCCCCCATCCTGACCTTTCGAAGACGTCTCTGCTGACCTGTTCTCTGATGCAGGAAAGGAATTTTTGCTGTATGCTGAATTGTCTGTCTGGATGACCATATGTTGATGAATACAGAAGGATGCCATGTCAGGAAGCACCATCAAGCTTCTTCATAGCTTCTTCGTTAATGTGGACATACCTATCCATCTCTACACTGACAGTAGACCTTAATTCTCCAGCTCTGAATTTCATGCCTTTCTCAAGTGTTAGGGCATGACTCACCATGTCTCATTACCTGCAAGCCAGCAGTCATGCTGAGGCCTGTATGAAGCAGGTGAAGCACCTCATTATCAAGACTACCAAGGACTGATGGAGATACACAACACACCCTGCCCAGACAGCCGGCCACCAACTCAAATCCTCCTCGGTCACCTGCTGCATGCAGCCATGCCAGCACATCATCGTTTCTTTGCTCCTAAGTGGCGGGAAGCAGCAAATGAATGTGATGCATGACAGCTCACATTGCAGCAAAAGGCGAAGGAATACTACAATAGCACCTCCTGTTCTCTTCTCTCAAGCTTAGTGAACCTGATTGCATTCATGTTCCTGTCATGAAGCAGTGAGACACAGCAGTGACAATCATAGGTATCAGTCACCACCAGAACTTCCACATTAAGCTCCCCAGTGGTAAAATATGTAGGAGAAACTGCCATTTCTTGAGGCCAAATCACATTCTCCTCACCACCACCCCCCCAACCTTGCCAGTCAGTACCATCATCCCAAACCCACTCGCATCCTCACACACTAGAGATGAAGGGATGACACCAGCCCATGTGGAAGACGAGCATATGGTTCATTTTTCCCTGCCCCCACATTACCCAGACGCAGTTACCGCAGACGTAAGCCACTGCAACTCCAGGACATCTAAGTCCTCCCCAGGGAGGTGGATGGAGGAAGTTTATGTTATGTAACCTTGTGTATCATATTATGTCTCATGTATCCCCACATGTAATGTTAATATGTAATGGATTATGTTCGTCTCTGTCTTGTTTTGAACAAGCATCATATGCTCTGTCAGCAGAGGCAATAAGTCCATGGTCAGTCGTTACTCTTCTTCATGTTTTACTTAATCTCACTTGTTTATCTTGTTTGTTTGTGAATAGCCTTAGTGTCACGTCTTCACCAACATCTTTATTTCACCATTTCTACAGTGATTACCTCAGCTTTCATAGAAGTAAGTTGAGTTTTTAGATGGCTGTTGCATGAATTATGGGACTGAGGCTGTACAATTAATTTTTTTTCTATGTTAGCTGAGATGGCATGGGCAACTGAGGCCTTAATCAAGGCCATCCCATTAATGCAGGGAGGGTGAAAGGTGTGCACGGAATAGAGTGAAATGGAACGATGTGGTATACCGGGGTTGACGTGCTGTCAATGGTCTGAACCAGGGCATGTGAAGCAACTGGGGTAAACCATGGAAAGGTCTGTGAGGCCTGGATGTTGATGGGAAGCTGTGGTTTCAGTGCATTACTCATGACAGCTAGAGACTGAGTGTGAGCGAATGTGGCTGTTTCGTTTGTCTCCTGGCACTACCTCACTAGCACAGGGGGTGGCAGTGCTACCTTCTGTGGGGCGGGGTGGCATCAGGAATGCATGGGGGCGAGCAAGTGTGTATATGTACATGTGTATATGCATGTGTATGTATATGTATGTATCTATGTATATGTTGGTATGTATATGTATGTACTATGCATATATGAGCATGTATGTATATGTGTGTGTATGGGGGGGAATGGGTCTTTCTTCGTCTGTTTCCTGGCGCTTCCTCGCTGACGCGGGAAACAGCGATCAGGTATAATAGAATAAATATATACACATATATATATTTTTTTTATACATATTTGCCATTTCCCGCATGAGCGAGGTAGCGGTAAGAACAGAGGACTGAGCCTTAGACAAAAAATCCTCACGTGGCCCCCTTCTCTGTTCCTTCTTTTAGAAAAGTAAAAACTGGAGGGGAGGATTTCCAGCCCCCTGCTCCCTCCCCTTTTAGTCGCCTTTTACTACACGCAGGGAGCATGTGGGAAGTATTCTTTCTCCCCTGTCCTTAGGGATATATCTTTTCTTTCTTTCATACATATTCACCGTTTCCCATGTTAGCCTGAGCCAGGTATCCATTTTATCGACAAACCCCAAGGGGTGGATGAACAGCTATGAACAGCTGGGTTGACTGTGGACCAACCGCTACATCTAGGATTCGAACCTATGCGCTTCATCCTGGGCGGCCTGTGAATGCGCCATGGTCAGGAATGCTAACCACTACACCACAGGAGTCCATGAAATTGTATAAGGAATAATTTATTATTATTATTACTCCGACAAATGTCTTTATTTACCTTCAGTGAATATTGTTTATATGTACACTTAGTGTAGGAAGGCATGTTTATATTCGTACTCTCTGTTAGGAGGGGAGAAAATAAACTTGGGAACTAGAAGACAATACCTTAATCTTTCCAACATAAATAGCCTTCAGAAGCTGATAAAGCATAGAATTTTGGTGATGAGGATGGGATTGCTTTGTTCAGTAAGGCTTACAGTATTACCAGAGTCAGTCTGAGAGATTGAATTAAAGCAAGAAAGTGATTTAGGAGAATCAACCTGATTCTCAATTTCTCTGCTACCCCAAAATGGTGGGTCAGGGCTTCCTTGGCCTTATTAATGCTTTCGATTCTTCCACAGTGGATTTCAGTAGTTACTATGAAAGATTAGAGCAATATTTCTGTGCATATGAGATTGGCACTTATCTGGCTGATGCCAGTGATGCCACTATTCAAGCTGCTAATAAAAGAATAATTGTTGTCCTGATAACTGTCCTTGGTAAAAGTATTTATAAGTTAATGCAAGATTCATGAAAGTGAGAGTTACCCAAGGAACAGACTTTTGATGAACAAATTAAGTTATTGACAGATTATTGCAAGCTCAAGAGACTTCACATTGCTGAAACTCTTAAATTCTACAGATGCACTCAGGAAATGAGTTCAATGCAAATTACAGGGCTGGGCTAAGACACATGGTTGGAGCATATGATTTTGACCAGTTTCTCTAAGGAGCATTGAGAAATTAGTTTGTAAGTGGGATCTGCAATGCTGAGACCCAAAAGAAGCTCATTACTGCCAAAAGATCTTTTGAAAAATGTCTGCAAATAACCTAAACTCATGAAGGTGCTGGTATTGAGATACAGCAGTTCCGGAATCAAAATGTACCTGTTCACCAAATTCAAGCTGCAGATAGTGATGAAGAAGCTTTTGTATATTAAGTTCAGCATTTAAGAAAGTCACCACAGCCAGTGTGCAGTGCAGGAGCCATGCTGAAGCAGCATAACGACTCCTCTGGTAAGGAAGGAAAATTTTTAGGTCAAGCCTTCAACACAAACAAGTGTTTTTCTTACACAAAGTATACAAGTGCAACATCAAGAGACACCACTGCCACATGTAACAGGAAGAATATTCATATTGTAATTGGTTGAAGACAATGAATACAAGATGTGCTACAACTTCAAGAGCCAACACATATTGTGAATTCTGTATATATCATTACTACTGCATACTGCAAATGCTCCCATTGATATTTCTTTGAGGCTTGAAAAGAATGATGTTACCATGCAGTTACGTACAGGTTGTGCCATTTCTATTGCCCCCAAGGAATGGTATGAGAAATATTTTTTTAGGTTATCTTTAAAGCCATCCAAAGTACATCTCTCTTATACTGGTGAAAACCTTAAACCATTAGGTGAAATAGAAGTGGATATTTGTTACAAAGAGAATTAATTCAAACTTCCCCTTGTGATTACTCCAAAAGATACATGTGCTTTGCTAGAAAGAATCTGGTACCTGATTGGAAAGATTTTTTTTTTTTTCTGTAAATCATCTACATGCCACTGAAGATATTCAGAGTTTTCACACTCCTCGAAAACTACAGTGAATTGTTTATAGATGAGCTAGGATGTTGTAATGGTCCAAAAGTTGAACTTAGTTTTTCAGAAAATAAGAATTTCACAAAGCTAGACCAGTTTTGTATGCCTTTCAGTCTAGATTGAAAAAGGAGTAACTGAAAATGGGAAGTGATGGAGTAATTAACTGAGAGAGTTTCATGTGCTCCATGTGGTGCTGCTCCCATTGTGTGTGAATAAAAAACTTTCAGATAAAGTCAGAGTATGTGGTGATTTTAGTGTGACTTACAACAATTTTAGTGTAACTTACAAATGTGCAGATGTAGTAAAGTACCCCTTTCAAAAGTTGAAGATTTACATTCAGCTTTGAGAGATTATTCTGTATTTAGTGCGTTGGACATGTCGCAAGCATACCATCAAGTTCCTATTGTGACAATCTTGTAAGTACCACACTCTCAATACTCACACTGAACTTTTTGTGTTTAAGAGATTGCCTAATGGTATTCACTCTGGCCCTGCTATTTTCGGAGAATGATGGATTCTATACTTCTGACATTCCAAAGGTTATATGTTACTTAAATGATATCATCATAGCAAGAAAAGACAAGAAGGCTTACCTGGATACTCTATGTAAAGTTCTGCAAAGGTTGCAAAAGTCAGCTTTCAAACTGAATAAGAACAAATACAGAGTTTAGCAAAATTCTGTCACATGTCTTGGTCATAAAATAGATGAAGAGGGCCTTCATTGAGATACTCTTGTTTACTATGATGACTCTTTATCATTGTTCCTTTCACGAGATGCTTTTCCATGTGGTATTGGTGCTATGCTTTCACATGTTATTGATGGATGTTACTGACCAGTTGCTTTTGCCTTATGTACATTAACAGGTGCTCAGAAAAACTATTCTTAGATAAAGAAGCCCTAAGTATTGTATATGGTATTAAAGAATTGAGACTTCCTGTACAGCCAGCAGTTCCCTTTTGATTACATATCATTGCCTATTGGGTTCCTTGTTCAACTCTGAGAAACCTTTTCCACCTCATGCATCCACCAGACTGCAGAGAAAGGCACTCAAGTTAGCTTCATACAACTACAAGACAGTATAAAGAAACATGGTTGCTCACGTTGATGCAAATTGCATGTCAAGTCCCTCTGCCTACAGAATTGTAACAATGAGGTTGTAAATTGCCACTTCTTTGAAACAGACATCCTCAACTGTAGCACATCAAGAGATCTAGAAGAAAACTACAATAGATCAAATATTATCCAAAGTTCTGAAATATGCTCAATGTGATAACCAAGTACTAATGAGTGTGATCCAAGTTTACAACCTTTGCAACGGCATCAAAATGAGATCAGCACTGAACAGAGGTGTGTTGTGGGGACTTTGTGTCACAATTCCCATCGCATTGCAAGTAGACATACTTCGGCAACTAGATGAAACACACCTAGGCATGACAAATTGAAGGCATTGGCAAGGTCCTATGTATGGTGGCCCAATTTGGATAAGCAAATAGGAGTTGTTTTTCATGTCAAGTATGTTATTCCATGAGGGCAGATCCACCTACTGCACAAATTCAACCATGCTAATTTTGCAGGTCCACTCTCAAGTAAGATGTACTTTGTACTTGTAGATGCTTACAGTAAGTATCCTGGAGTAGTTCAGATGAAGAATGCTAAGTCACAGATAATGGCCTGCAATCACTTCAAAGGAGTTTGCTGATTTCTGCTTGACAAATGGTATTTTGTATTGTGCATACTCATCATATAAACCTTCTACAAATGGTCCAGCAGAAAGAATAGTTCAAGTTCTTAAGTCAGCTTTATGTCAAGCTAAAGTACTAAAGCACGATGCTGAGACTGTCCTACAAAGATACCTGATTTCTTATTGCATCACTCACATTCTACAACAGGAATTGCACCATGCATGCTGATGGCAAAGAAACTTTGCATTCATTTGGATTTAATATTTCTGTCATGCACAAAGAAAGTGGAAGTAGAACAAGAGTCCATGGTGAACTGAGGTGTTTCACGTAGCTGTCATGTGTTGAAAGTGGGTGATTCAGTGCTAATAAGAAATTATAGAAAAGAAAACTGGGTGAAAGGTAAAGTGGAGAAAGTGCATAGTGGAAGTTGTTGATTGCTATATAAGGAAAAGACACATAGACCAATTGCTAAAATGTCCTGAATGAATAAATGATGAAAAAGTCCCTGATGATGCTTTACTTGATGAACATGCAAATAATGAAACCAATAATTTACATTCAAGTCCTATGCCTAATGGGCTTTCAGATATATATCCTGCAATGAAGGAGGTAATGTCTTAAATAAGTGAAAGTGAAAATGCAAGTTCTACATTTTCAGAGGCTTTAGGTCAGTTTCAAGTTCTAATAAAGCAGTACCTTCTTCCAGTGAACAACTAGTTGCTTCCAGGAGATAGCCAGAAAGGCAAAGAAATCTATATATCTGAATGACTATACAGTTTGAATATTCTTTGATTGATTTAATATAGTGTGTCTGTATTAATTATAATATACAGTACAGTATTGTACTAGTTACTGAAGTTACTCTAAATGTGCTTTAATTTGTTTAACATTCCTTTATAGAAGATATATTTTAGTTTATATAGTTTTATTTAAAGGGGGGATAGGCTTATATATTATAATTATATGCATAAGGAATAATTTATCATTTCTGTAATAACTACATATTTACTGTCAGTGTCTATTGTCTATATGTAGACTCTTTGTAGCAAGGTTTGTTGATATTCCTGCTCTCTGTGAGAAGGGCAGAAGAAAATCTTGGAAGCTAGGGAAGGATGCCATAATCTCTCCAACGTAAGTAGCCTTAAGAAGGTGATACAGCGCAAAGGTAAACTTGTGCAATGAGGAAGCTTCAGTGGCATATAGGTGAGTTGGATCATCCTGCTAGTGTTGTGAATATTCACATCTTTCAGGTGAGCCAGCAGCAGATGGAGCGTGTGTTGGCTTACATTGACCAAGGCAAAAAGGAGGGGGCTGTGTTGGAGTGTGGCGGGGGTCGTCTGGGTAACAAGGGTTACTTCATCCAACCGACAGTGTTCTCTAATGTGACAGACAACATGACCATTGCCAAAGAAGAGGTATGCCATAGATATTTAGAGTTTACTCAGGGAAACAAAGTGTATATGTTGATGCTTCATACTTTAGAATACTTTGAAGATCCAACCAGTCTTTGAGCGATCTATATTAAATACTAAGTAGGTATAATGAGGGACTTATTATCAAGCCACTACTGCTCAGAAATTGTTCAGTTTTTCAGAAGGGAAATAGTTTACTATTAATTTTTACATGGGGTCCTATTAATAATTTTGTTACACATTTTCAGAATTCATTGTCAGAATGTAATCCTGTAAATCATTGTGAGAATATTATATTGTAAATCATTGTCTGATTATAATATTGTAAATCATTGTCAGAATATAATATTGTAAATTATTGTGAAAATATAATATTGTAAATCATTGTGAAAATATAATATTGTAAATCCTTGTGAGAATATAATATTGTAAATCATTGAGAATATAATATTGTAAATTATTGTGAAAATATAATATTGTAAATTATGGTGAGAATATGATATTGTAAAGCATTGTTAGAATATAATGTAGTAAGTTATTGTGAGAATATAGTATTGTAAATTATTATGAGAATATAATATTGTAAATCATTGTGAGAGTAGAGTATTGTAAATCATTGTAAGAATATAATATTGTAAATCACTGAGAATAAATATTATAAATTATTGTGAGAATATGATATTGTAAATCATTTTGAGAATAAAATATTGAAAATCATTGTAAGAATGTAAAATTGTAAAACATTGTAAGAATATAATATTGTAAATCAGTCAGAATATAATATTGTAAATCACTTTGAGAATATGACATTGTAAATCAGAATATAATATTGTAAATCTGTGAGAATATGATTTTGTAAATCAGTCAGAATATAATATTGTAAATCACTGTCAGGACATGATATTGTAAATAATTGGCAGAACATAATATTGAAAATCATTGTCTTGATATTGTACCATAAATCATTGTAAGAAATTAATTTTGTAAATCATTCTGAGAATATTATATTGTATATCATTGTCAGAATATAATATTGAAAATCATTGTCTTGATATTGTACCATAAATCACTGTAAGAAATTAATTTTGTAAATCATTCTGAGAATATTATATTGTAAATCATGGTCAGAATATAAAATTGTAAATCATTGTCAGGAAATAATATTGTAAATCATTGTCTGATTATAATATTGTAAATCATTGTGAGAATATATTGTAAATCATTATGAGAATGTAATATTTTAAGTCACTGTCAGAATTTTAATATTGTAAATTATTGTCAGAATATAATATTGTAAATCATTGTGAAAATATATTGTAATTCATTGTCAGCACATAATATTGTAAATCATGGTCAAGACATGATTTTGTATATAATTTTGAAAATATGATATTGTAAATCATTGTGCGAATATTAAATTGTAAATAACTGTGAGAATATCATATTGTAAATTATAGAGTGAATATAATATTGTAAATCATTGTCAGGACATGATATTGTAAATCATTGTGAAAATATGATATAGTAAATCATTGTGAGAATATTATATTGTAAATCATTGTGAGAATATCATATTGTAAATTATTGTGTGAATATAAAATTGTAAATCAATGGGAGAATATAATATTGTAAATAAATGAAAATATATTGTAAATCATTGTGAGAATATATAAATCATTGTGAGAATATGATATTGTAAATCGTTGAGAATATAAGATTGTAAATTGTTGAGAATATAATATCGTAAATCATTGTGAGAATACAATATTGTAAATAATTGTGAGAATATGATATTGTAAATAATTGTGAGAATATAATATTGTAAACCATTGTGAGAATACAATATTGTAAATCATTGTGAGAATATGATATTGTAAATCATTGTGAAAATATGATATTGTAAATCATTGTGAGAATATAATATTGTAAATCATTGTGAGAATATAGTATTGTAAATCACTGTCAGGACTTGATATTGTAAATCATTCAGAACATGACATTGTAAATCATTGTCAGTACATAACACAGTAAATCGTTGTATGAATTTAATATTGTAAATCACTGAAAATATTAAATTGTAAATCTTTGTCAAAATATGATATTGTGAATCACTGTTGGGATATAATGTAGTAAATCATTGTGAGAATGTAATATTGTAATTCATTGAGAATATGATATTGTAAATCATTGTCAGGACATAATATTGTAAATCATTATGAAAATATATTTGAATCATTGTGAGAATACAATATTGTAAATCAGTGAGAATAAATATTGTAAATTATTGAGAATATTGTAAATCATTGTGGGAATATATTGTAAATCTTTGTGAGAATATTATAAATCATTGTGAGAATATAATATTGTAAATTAGTCAATTATAGTTTTGTAAATCATTGATACAATATAATATTGTAAATCATTGTCAGTTTATCATATGTAAATCATTTTCAGGACATATCATTGAGATTATAATACAACATCATAGGCAGGCATTGTATATCATTGTAATGAGCTGATAATTGGGTTTGTGTACTTTTTCCTGGCATAAATCCATGTTTGCCTTCATTTATGTAATTGTTGTTCAGCAGATGGTTTAATATGTCGTTTTACCACTTTAAAAAACTTTTATTACATGTAATGTCAAGCTAACTGGTCAGTAATGTTTAGATCCTCCTTTGTATATTGGTATACATATACCAGTTTGTGAATGTCTGTAATTTTGCTCTCTTCTAGACTTTGCCTCACTCATAGCATACTTAGTTTTTCTGTTACTCTTTTTGTCTTTTTGAGAAATATGGCTGGGATTCCATCTGGTCCAGGAAGTGAATTCTTTCCGAGCTGATCATTCACTTTTAATTATATCATCTGATATTTCAGTTTCTATGGATGTATTTTCATCGCAGTCAAAAAGTTCATCCTCAAACTTCTTATCACATTTTGAGGCAAATACAGATTTATATTATTCATTCAACATCCTACATATTTTCTTGGAGACATTTTTCAGTTTATCCCATGACCAACTTTTCAGATTTGAGATCACACAATCAACTTCTCAATATGTTTTTACCAAGTTGTCAGATTGTTATCACCACATTTTCAGTCCAGTATCCGTTTTCTTGTTTTCCTTTGCTCATGGTATGTTAATAGTAACTTTAGATTCCTTTCCATGTTCTGTATAACATTTTCTTCCTACATTTTTTGCTCTCTCCTGCAGGATCTTTATATTTCTACGTCCGCATTCTTTATTTTCTCATATATTTCTCCTATTCTTGTTTCTTTCATTGTTATCCTCTCTTTTTCCATGCTGTTATTCATCCACAGTTTTCTGTCTGTAACTGTTTTCCATTTTGTACTTTTTTCTTTTTCTTTAGTATCTGTTCAGTTAAAATTTGGCCTAATCATTGTTTCTAAAAACCCCATTTCCTTTTTTTGCTTATAATCTTATCTTTTTTCAGTCTGCTTTGTCATAGTAAAAATTTCATTCATCCCTTTGCCTTTTACCATTGTTGCTGTATTGCGTTCTCAATCATTAATTTTCATTTTATACACAAGTGAAGCCTGTATTATGATCTGATAAACTTATTTACCTCTGTATCTGAAAACAGTGCCATGTCATTTGTAAAATAAGATCTATTGTGTTGTTCTCGTTTTGTGGTTTACCTGCACAAGGCTGAATGAATCACATGATTTAATTCCTCTTTGGAGCTGTTCTCTTTTATCAGCTTATCTACTATTCTTTTCTTTATAATTGTGTCTGCATCCATGATCTGCTCTTCTTTCCTGCCAATCAAAAAAGTGGAGATTAAAGTCACCAGTCCATATTTCTGTAAGCCCATCCGAATTTCTTCAAATTTTACTATTCTCATAGTAATAGGTTTAAGGATAATCTGAAGTTGATTTATTGGCTAACCTTCAATAATAAGATGGCACACATACAGTAGTGCAAGTTGAATTAATTCCTGTGACTGGGTGATAATTGGAAATTTTCTGCCATGTCAACATAATTGACATAAAAGTTTGTGCTTAAGATGTTTAACAACATGTTTACATGAAGTAATAACTGTATATATGTCTTTTTTAGCAAATCTGTGTTCTTGGTTGCAGATTTTTGGACCAGTGCAAGTCATCCTCAAGTTTAGTACGTTGGAAGAGGTGATTGAGCGCTCCAATAAAACAGAGTATGGGCTCGCCTCAGGAATTGTGACACGTGACATTAACAAGGCACTAATGTATGCTCAAGCTGTTCGTGCTGGATCAGTTTGGTGAGTCATTTTGAATTTCATAAGTTTTTTCTACTGTAAAAAAGGAGGATGCTGTCAAAACTATGGTATGCTATTCATCATCTTTGACTCTGTACCACAAGAACAGCTTACCTCACCTTGCTTACTTTACAAAGTCTCTTCAATACAAAGCTGAGCATTTACAAAGTGAGCCATAGAATGTTAATTAACAATAATTTGTCATAATGATCTCAAAATGTCACAAAATATCATGGTACCATAGTAAGGTCTTTTGGTGTGCCACAAGGATGCTGTTATGACTAGGAACATTATTTCTGTATACCTTAGAGAGATAATGTCAGGGTCCTGAGTTATGACCTCATTTGCACACATCCTTTCTGTAGCTGTCATGTTTAATGTACTGAAACTAAATTCTACCATGTCCAGGCAACAGGAGTTTATCTTAAATTCATATACTTTAGTTCATACCTTGTACAGCATTTAGTTGTTCATATAGCAGGTTCATTATATCCCAAACACTGCTCTCGCCCTCCTTAACATCCTTGTGTACCAACTTATTGATAATGTTATACCCTCCCATGCATGGGGTTTCTTGTGACCTGGCATTGAAGAACTGTGCTATACTTTTTTTAGGTAGATTTTTTGGGTAACTGATTCATTTTTTTTCATATGAAACCAGTTACATTTTATGTAAAATTGGTTGCTCATTTACATAATACCAGAAAAAAAATTTGAAGTTGTGCAGTTTAGTTTTTAATAGTCAACTTGTGACTTTGCCACCAAAAACCAGTAAGAGTTATAGAAAAATGTACATTCTTCTATAAATTGAAAAATATAGAAGTCAAGAAGTTTTTTTTCAAGAGTGTTTACTGTTTTTAGTTTTTGTCATTGCCTTTTTTTCATTATTTCATTGGTATTTCAAGTGTTATGGAGGTTTTAAAATTTTGCTAGCATGCATAGTTTAACTGCATAATACATACTGGATTTTCTTTTTCTGACATGGCACGGGCAACTGAGGCCCTAATCAAGGCCATCTTATTAACAGCAAATGGAACCATGGAAGCGGAAGTGAGTCATAAGGTGGGGGAGGGGGCGAGGGATCTGGGAGCAATGAAAAATGTGTGGAAGGAGAAAACATTATCTTGGAGAGCAAAAATGGGTATGTTTGAAGGAATAGTAGTTCCAAC